>CALNHX010002756.1:0-168777 GCA_940337035.1 Agriotes lineatus | reverse complement strand
ATAACATTTTTTACTCAAAATGACCTCCGCAACAAACTGTTGAAGTTTGGGCCGTCCGTTATAAATCACCCTGTATAGCCAAACATATGTTGAGTTAAATAAATTTGACTTATAAAAATATAAAATGTATGCAATTTTATATCTAAACAACATTGTATTTAGAAATGGCATTGTATGGTAGAAAGCTAAGTGAAACCATAACACCTATACAAGATACTCGTCTTCAGATTAATAACGCAACTCATTAAATAATTCCACTAAAGGATTGCCTCTGACATATTCAATTTGGTTTAGCAAAATGGGCTCGATCGACATTAATGAACAATTTGCATTAGAAGTTGAAGGATGAATACGTAATAGTTTAAGGGCATTATGAAGAGATTATAGCACGAGAGATTGTTTTTCTCCGAGGGCTTTAATAGTGATTCTGTAAGTGTCCATCAGTTGTATATCTTTTTGGTTCTCACAATGGACCAAATTTAATGATTAAATATTTTGAGCACCGAAGGTTACGTCATCGTTATATTGCAGCTGTGGAGTTTTGGTGTGTTATGGTTTCTATGTAGATTGTCGGTGTTTGTTGTACTACTTAGCAACTTTATAGGTCCTGGAGTCATAAAAAACATAGAAGTCTTCTAAATGACCTTCCGTTGCACGTAACTATGACATCAAAATCCGTACCACCATAATAACAGAAAACGAAATTTTAGCATACGGCAAAAATCATATATAATCAACATATGCGATTGCCTGCTCTGAGCGCAGTTGCAGATGCATAATTTTTTATTTAAAAATGTGTCGAAAGTGATAACTGAAGCTATTTTTGAGGGACGCCGCAGAAGAATTTAAAAAGTCGTGCAACAGGAACAAGATAATGGGGGCCCTTTTATACCGTTGAATATTGTCACTTTGTCAGGAAGATCATTTACAGTCTTTTTATTTAGCTGATGTAAATTTATATAATATTACTTTAACGGGTTGCGGTAGCATTAGATATCAGTATTTCAATAGTAAGGTCTACATCTCAGCGACTGAAATTAAAACTCGACCTCCCCCTTTAAAAACCTGTTACTTGCGTTGATAACCTTACCGAGGCTGCTATGTGAAACACTATTTATGGAATGTACGCATAAAATAAGCCTAAATGATTTTATCTAACACCTCGTAACTATAAAGCTGTTATTAGATCGAGTTTAGACCTCTAAAGTGGCCCATAAACCACTAGCGAGGTAAAAACAATAATCCGCTAGTGAGAGAAGAAACTATGTCAAGTTTGAGATTTGCAGGTTAAGTTTTGCGTCAGTCTGTGTCAAATAACAAACAAAACATAACCTAGTAGCTACAAAATTGACATCAACTGACAATACACTTCCGTACTGCCACAGGTATAACATCAGTCACAGGTGACCCTAATAATAAATTTATTTGAACTCTCCAATTTGTTACAATGACTTTTCACGGCTGTCAGTACAAAATTTATGTCTTTTAGATATTTATTCAGTTGCTGGATACAATTTTATATGGCACACGTGTATTACTACCTGACGGCCTCGAGGGTTCAACTTTCTCTTGTGGATTATTTGTAATACTACATACCCATAAAGAACTATTAATATAACAAATTTAATGTATTAATAAATATATTTTGCATTATTTAAATAATCTTGTTTTTAGAGCAACATATAAACTTTTATAATTTATGAGAAAAACTATTAGAGGAATAAATTTATACGGGCAGTCAAGCGTCCTTACACACGGTCTTAAAAATATAGTAGGTTTTATCGGACTTTTTCCACTGTCTAGGGTGTATAATTGTATATCACACGACGTTTCGGGAGTTTTTGATCTACTCCCGTTTTCAGGTGTTCCTAGTTAGTCCTGAGAAGGACTGATATTGTACGTCTTTATACGTACACTCGTGCCTACCCCGGGATTTGAACCTAGGACCGCGGATCGCTGTGATTACTAGCCTGTCACCTTTACCACTAGGCCACCAGATCGGTGATATGCACCCTAGACAGTGGAAAAAGTCCGATAAAACATATCATAATAGACCACTGCCTAAAAATTGCATTCAGAGAACACAAATTTAGGATTTAAGTAATTGCCAAAAGAATAATCCTCGAAGAGGTCTCATGGGATTGAATTTTTTTTTAACGGATGGTTTTTCTGAGTCTTATCAAACAAGAAGCATTGTATCAATTTGTGTTTTTTATGAGAAGTGGATATTCTCAAATAGCACTATAGGTCGCTCTGAACAAGACATTCATTTGCGAACTGTTAAAATGCTGCTAACATACTGGCAACACTGCACAGATATGACGTCATGAAAGTTTATAAAGTGGAACGGAAGTTTCTTTAGAAGACCTACATTACCCCCGCAATAGAGGGACGGTAAACATGCTTATGGTTGCAAAATAAAATAAAATTCATAGGTACATACTATGGGGATTGGGATAAAATTTTAATTCCAAGGGATATTGAATTATATACAGTATTCTGTATTCAAATAAGAAATTAATAATAAAATTACTGGTACATATTATTTTAGCACCACCATAGAGCAGGCTGGGAAATAGTTCGAAACACGATGCCTGAAGGGTAGAGTTTTTCTAATTTTTTGATCTGTTCCAAGAAGGCACTTAGCGATCGAATGTCGTATATTAGTTTTTTTTTTGTATGCTGGTCTAGTAGCAACGTACGTAAATAAAGTGCTTGCTTGTTGTTTCTATAGTAACCAAATACTAATATTTTTTTATAACTGCCCAAGGATCGTTATATTTTATAACAAGTCTTGTCATTTTTGTTGTTGCACAGGGTGTCATGATATTTTATTCGAACACCCTTTATACGAAAAATAGAACTCTCGCCTCTAATCCTTCTGATTTCTATCATATCGTTTACACAAATCAAACACAGGTCATTCTGTGAAATGAGGGGCCGATGGTCTGTTCCATTCATAAATAGTCCTGCAACGTCGGGAATTATTGCTATTTATTCATCGGCCAAAGAATCTGTAGTGGGCACAGGAAGTGCGCCCTTGGAGCATAATCCCCAATAACAATCTTAACGCTGAATTAGTGAATACCTACTCGTGTTGTATTGGTATGCAGAAGCTAGGGACCGTGTAAGTGGTTCCATTGTGGGCATTCATTCCAGAGAAAGGTTGCTCGCGACAAGGCGCAAAGCAAACCTCAGAAATAATCCCCAGCAGATTTCCAAAGAAGAATTGGCTTGAGTGCCATTAGTTCCATAAAATATTCGATGTATAAAGAACTACCAGTTATTGCTGTAAATCAAAGTAAAACAAACTCAATAGGCGCATATGTTTTGTTGTAGAGACTTTATATTTCAATATCAAGAAGTAAATTATTGTGTTGCTTTGATGGTAGTTTCAATACTGTAATAGATATCTCGGATGTTCTTGTTTTATATTAATTGATGGAAGAGTTGTGTAACATTTCAGCTAATGTTTGGTATCTTTACAGCCAGCTTTATCATTTTGTGTGTTACGATTGCAACTACCAATAGGTGTAGGTATTATATGAGTCCTAACCATGAGGGATGCATCAAAATTTGCTAACAATATTTATCTTCTAATAAAAAAAATTGAAAATGGACCACATATATTATGCCTATGGTATTTCACTCGAACTAGCGTAAAAAATTAAAGTGCGAGCGCAAAAATGCGAAATCTAGACATGTAGATGTACAGGGTGTATAGAAAGTGGCGTAGAATCTTCAAGTAGTGCTATTCCTGAGACAAAAATGTTATTACAAGAAAATCCGTAAATGCATTGTTAGTCCTGATCATAGCAATTTAATAAATGTAAATTTGGCAACCTTCTACATTAAAACTACGAACAGCCAACCGATCTTTTATTAAAACACTCAGTTTAGAACAAACAATAGAACCACTAAAATGTTACGTGGGTTCGACGAGCTACTAATATAATAACTAAAAAAAAACTAATAGCGTCAAGTAGCAACTAACCCAGGCACTTGGCTAAACGAAAAGGCGCTACTAAACCAATGCCTGAAAAGTATAGATGACGACAAGGGCACATAAATAAAATTCTGATGTTTAAGTAAAGGGCAGTATAATTACTTCTTTCAATAAATACTCGGTAGTACATATACAAAAACGATTATACCAGATCATGAGCAATAGTAAGAGGACGTTTAAAGTCAATAATTGAATTTTAGAGTGGGTCTTATTATTAAAGCAAGTAAAAGCTAAATATATAATAATGAAAGGTAATTCATACAAATTGACGGCGGTAGGAGATATTTGTATTTGCAAAATGTTACTCGGAACTCTATAATAAGGTCACGATGTTATCAAATAGCAGGTAAAAGCTAATAAGGGAGCGTTACTTACTAGGTCAAATTTTGGATTCGAATTCTATGTAGGCTAAAATCCACAAATGAAAGAATTATTGTAAAATAATTGGTTCAAATTAGGCACCGTAAATCCCAGAATACGCTTAATAGTTAATCAAAACCATAATCAAATCGACGATAAAGAAAATTATTTACAAAGTATCTTGCAAATACGAGAATAATTAAACTTAACTCAACCGAGATAGTTGGTCATAAACTAGATGTAAAAGCCCAAACATTGAATTTTAAACAGTAAGTTAAGGCTTTGCAAAATTGCATTACAGGAAATCAATTTATTTTAATGTGTTACAAACCACGGTCATGGTACGTAAGACGCATCCAATTCAAAAACACCCCAAAAATAAGTTTGACATTGACACACTGTTCAACACTGTAAAGAGTGAACTAAGTGATTTAAGATAATTACGGCATATCGGCAAGGTATTATGATATACTCTATTTATTTAAGTAGAAAGCAAATTTCGCATACAAAACTTATCGGAAATTAACACGAAACACTACGAATTACAATAAATTCCATTTCGAAAAGTTATGTCGGGATCAGTTATATTGCAGGGGAATAGGATTGTTAGAAAAACTTTCCGTTACTGGTCACCAGACAGAAGGCAGGCGTGTCAGAAGGTGACCAGAAGCAAAACCATGCTCACAATCCTAAGGAGAGCCAGAAGAGGCTATCGACAGGTGGTATACGGCTATTTCACATTACAATCCGCCGCTGCGGGTAAGGTATGTCGGCCACGAGGCTCCAAAAAAGAACAGAGCCTTAGCGCTGAGATGTGCTGTGTCTGTGGTATAATTAACAAAAATTTATGTTTTGAAGAAACCGTCAATAATAATTCTTACAGGAACACCAGTTTTCGCAAAACCAAGCCTTAGCACAAAATGGATGCATAGCGATGATCCCAACTTAATGGAAAATGTCACTTCAAAAAATTTATTTCACGTAGCAACCAACAACTTTTCTCCATCAGCACAAATTAGCAATTCACTAAGGGGATAAGCACCTATGCAAACATTTTGGAAAATCTTGAAAATTCAGGATAGGCAACCATCATACCTCCGCTCTTAAAATTTTGTCTTTAAATTCTTTAAATTAATGAAATATAATATGCATAAAAATATGACTTATTGTTTCACTATGTTATAGGTACTATCTTGGGTTATTGGTGATATCTAACTTTTTCTAGGTGACATTTAACACGTAATGAATGACAGAATAACTAAAGATATGGTAAATGTTCGAAGTAACAGCCATTTTCTTCCAAACATGCAATAGCGTTTAGCGAAATAAAATTTTGAAAATTCTAGGCCTTTGTTAAAACTTTACAACGGTCTCTGGAGGCGTTTGATACATTATGTCATTGATAAATCCTCATGCAAAGTAATCCAATTTATTCGGATCTGTAGATCTTGGGGCTCAATGTGTAGGACTACCTCGACCTATCCACTGCTGACTGTAATTCTCATTTAACCGTTGTCTGACTTTACGACTGTAACGGGCTAGTGCTCCATCACGCTGACGTAACATTTTGGGCCTAATATCCTCAGGCCAACCTGAAAGTATTTCATTCAGAATATGTAGATAACCTTCGGCATTTACTCCATTGCGTAAGACTTGTGGTTAAAATATTCTCCTTACAATTATTTCCGGCGAAACATTTAGTGAGAAACGATGTTGTGACCAAATGGTCGTTTATGATGAGTATTTTTGTGTGTTCACTAGCGTGAATACTACACCCCTAATAAATATTGTTCCATTTCTATATATAGATTATCATTGTGGAAGTTCAGCTGTTCTTGTATTCTAACCAATAACCGATTGCAAAAATTGATTCTTGGCAAATAATTGTAACGCCCCGTTTAAATAGCGCGTTCTAGCAATTCGCATCTTCTTTCGGACCACCTTATATTTAGGTTATGTGGCAAAGGAATTTATGTTCTTTGCGTAAAGCGCCTGATTTTAGGGATAAGGCTTTTCTTTTCGAAAGGCGCTCGCTTGGATTTTCCTGAGTAGGCTCACTGGCAAGCAGTCGAGTTCTCGATTATTGATTTTTCACGAAGCGCCTTCGCGGGATCTGAAACTAAAGGAGCAGGCCAAGACCGTGCTTGTTTAAACAAATGAAAACCGCTAGGGGCGTTGTTTTCTTCATGAACGGTTATAAACAGCTTTGGTAAAAATGCCTCTTTTAGTTAAATTGTGCATACCAATTTCGATATTTAAGCCGGTTCCCATGCGGCTTTCTTAAGGTTATTCTACAGTTACTCAAGGAATAACTG
This sequence comes from Agriotes lineatus, assembly GCA_940337035.1. Lineage (NCBI taxonomy): Eukaryota > Metazoa > Arthropoda > Insecta > Coleoptera > Elateridae > Agriotes > Agriotes lineatus. The sequence continues at coordinate 162,096 of CALNHX010002756.1, read as the reverse complement.
GGCCTCCCATTTGTTCGCTTCTATGTGCGAGCTAGATAGAAACTCCGGAAGGCGCTATACCGCTTTTTACCACAGTTAATTCCTTGCTCGTGGCGTCGTTGGATTCTACGAGATGAAGCAGCCAAATCTTGCTAAGAAGCCATATTTGTTAAGATGCAACATACCAGGATCTTCCCCTCGCGATCGCTGGACATAACATCGAATAAAAATGTAAGTATATGCATTCTGCAGTTGCCACAAATATACTTAATTCTTGATAAGACCTTAGAATAGCCAACTGAACCGTGTTTAATTACTCCGTTTAATCAATGAGTTTATAACGCTAAAACGTGAGCGATTAATCGTTTCCAACTTGCTGAAATACGTATGTACCCAAAACTCACTTTCGCCCGTCCTGTGGACTTGAGCCCACATGTCAAGTGCGATACCCACAGGAGGCAATCGTGAGTTGCACCCCGAGCTATTAATTAACATATTTTGTTACTAAAATACTTGGAAGGTGATTCCTATTTGTTGTTTATTTATTTTTTAGGCATTTTCTACAAATTCCATGTTGCTGACACTAATAAATTTTCCTGCAATTGTATATAGAACATATAGGTACAAATCAAAAGCGGCAAGGAAGGTGCAAAGACTTGACACTCTTAAGTCTAGGCACTTTGTCACTGTTATCAAGCAGTCAGAGCGAGGGAAGTAGGGTGAAACTCCAATCGCTGAAGATACTCAGCACGACACTGCACTGCTGCTGCTTTAACTGATTTGATGTTAAGGGCTCGAATTTCTTTATTTGGGATATAGTAGGGGGCATCACAGATGGTACCAAGAATCTTCGACTGAAACCGTTTCAGTATCTCAATGTTAGAGTTTGACGCAAAACCCAAAGCTGGATTCCATAATTCCAGATTAGTTTTAGAATGGTTTTATAGACCAGGAGTTTATTGGAGAGACATAGCTTGAAGTTACGACCTAGTAACCAGTAATAGGACTTGAATTTTAAGTTTAGCTGTTTTCTCTTAGTCAATATGTGGGTTCTCCATGTTAATGTTTTGTCGAGGTGCAGTCCTAAATACTTCGCACAATCTCTTTTGCGGTAAGGCTTGATTATTCATTGTAACCGCCGGAAAAATGCCTCTACGTTTACTGAATTTAATTTGAATCGCCATTTTGTGAACCATTCAAAGACTGTGTTAAGAGTCTGCTGTAGAGATCGGCGAAATTGGGATCAGGATGTGTGGCGAGGATGGCCGTGTCGTCAGCATATTTTGCTATGGTTGTGTTGTGGCTGGTAGGAATATAGGCTGTCTACAAAGTATATAAAACTGGCTCCAATACACTTTCTTGGGGCACACCAGATTTGAAATCATAGATGTCCGAAAGAGCTTCTCCAAACTTAACTTGGAAGTATCGTTCTTCCAAGTAGGATCCGATAATGATGAAAAAGGGGTGTAGGAGGTTCCGTTTCACCTCGAATAAGAGACCTTTATGCTAGACCTTGTCAAAGGCCTGAAAGGAAGGAGGAATGCAGCGCAGTATTTCATATCTTCAAAGGCAGGGTTAATGGTGTCGACTACTCTGTGGATCTCCTCTATTGTGGAATGAGCACTCCGTAAACCAAACTGGTGATTGGGTATGAGTTCTTCGTCTTCAATGATCGAGGAGAGCCGTTTAAGAAGTATACGTTCAAAAGGTTTGAAGAACAGTAGTAGCTAACTTATGCGTCTGTAGGAGATGGGCTGGCTGGAAAAATTCCTGTCGGAAGAATACTATTGAAGATCAGCATTATTAATCTGATAGCTTTAGGAGGTAGTTCTTTAAGTATTTGCCTAATAATTGGGTCATATCCTGGAGTATTTCTACAGTTTGTTCTAGTAGCAATCATTGTTTTAATTTCTGCAATAGAGAAGGGTTGAATGGGAGGTGAAAGTTGAAAAGGGGCTAACAAGAAGGTATCGATATCATTATCGTCATCATTCGATGGTACCAGCTGAAATACTTCCTGGAGATGCACAGCAAATGCGTCGGCCTTGATCATGTCAGTTTGCGCCCATGATCCATCTTTGTTACGAATTGGAGAAACATGTGCCACGACTAGTGGCTTTCCAGAGTGAATATTCGGAATTCTCTATAGCAGACAGTCTTTGAAGGTATACGTCGATATATTTGTTTTTAGAGGACTTGATCAATTCTTTGAGTTCTCGAGCTGCAATGTTAAATCTTAGTTTGTCATCAGGCGATTTGCTGATCTGCCAAGTTCTTCGGAGGCGTCGTTTGTCAGCAATCTTTTGTTTGATATTTACAGAGTAGCAAGATTGGGTTGATGTTTCTGATAGTTCAGGTGTAGCTCTAGTGGCAGCCATTTGTACTGCTTGAGTAAGAGATTCAACCGCAGTCTCGATGCCAGATGCTTTTTGAAGGGGAAGGTTGATAGAAAGTTGGTCTTCTAATATGTCTTTGAAGTGCTCCTAATTAGTTTTGCGATTTGGCAAGATAGGAAGTTTAGTTATTTTAGCTATGGTTCAATGAGAGGTCAGATGGAATTTTTAGGTAACCAAGTGCAATATTTTTAAGCACAAAAAAGTCTAGAGGTCCATAAATATGGATTTAAAAGAGGCTTATATTTTCTACTCTTATAGGTTTACAAGGTTGTTAAAAAATTAAGGGCTGCTCTGTGGCTGAAAATTAATAAAGTTCCTACAGACCTGTTTCTATTGTTACTTTATGATCACTCTTTATATAATTGCTCCATAAACATATTTTAAAGTGAAGTGTATTAATAACAGTACATTTAAGAATTTAATTGAAAATAGAGTGTGCGTATAACGAAAGGCTTTCTTTAGAAGTAAGTAGTTGTATTGGGCAATTAATCTATTTCGCTTATTTTGAGGTCCTTAATACACCTTCTAATGTATTGCATTCATTTTAGGAGTACCCTCTATCAAGAATCAACATTGAATCGATAATCTACAACACTCTAAGAAACTGTATAAATTGAATACGAATATAGCATTGTCGATTACGGCTGGAACATAAACCTTTTTTTATAATCAAAATAAAGTTGTTAAAATTTACACATGATTAATATTCTAAACTTATAAGAGAAACAAAAATTCAGAAAGAGATATTTAAATCAGCAAAACATCATTTAATTTTTCAAACGTCCGAAACCCTTGAGAAAACGCTTCACAAAGCAAACCTCCGGTATTTTAATCTCTTTTGATAACAGTAATTGAATAAATCCCCAATTTCTTACGACGAAGCTCAGGCCTAGCTGCGTGTCGGGCCGGCCATAAATTACCCCTACTTGAGCCATATTTCCTACAATTGACGTACCTTGATTAAATCCCAACATTTGATACTTTGATAAGGATTCGAAAATTAAATGCAGGAGCGTATGCGGTTAATGTATGGCCGGTAAATTATGTGGAGTACGCATTGTTAATACGTTCTGTTACCCTTCTGTATTTAGGGTATTGTTCTGCTCATTTTCACTAATGTGCGGCAAATCCGAATTGCGCTCGTAAATAGCGTGGGGTAATTACAAAGCTCGTGGAATTTTGGACACAATTCGAGCGCGGAGCAACTGTTAAACTCTTACTTAGCTGATGGGTTTAAACGTAGCGACATGAAGAATGGGCCAGAGGGTAATTGTATTTAATGCATTTTCACCTGGCTTTTATAAGCTTGGAAGCCTCACGATTTTCGAAATGTAAATTGTAAAAAATAACATTTTAAAATGTATAATTTGTCTAGGAATACTAATTCAAATCCGCCCGGTATTTTATTATTTGCTAGAAATAATTCTATGATTGTATACTGGAAATAATTGTAGACAATAGTTCAGAAATTTAGTATTCTCTACTGTGTAGTCTGAAAAACCAAATAGTTTAGAGAGTGATTCTGGTACAGAATTTTTAAAAGATGTCATAATATTTATCATTATAGTAAAAGAAGGCTTTCATTCTTGAAAGGTTCAAGAGAAATCTAAAGAATATGATGTGGATAGAATTTAATTTAGAAGGAAATTATAAGATTCTCGAAATTAGTAACTAAGTATTGCGTTGATTCTATGCTTTGGCAACTAATAGTGATTTGATGTTTATATTGAAGCTTGGGGGCGGCCACTCTTATCGATATTTGCTAGTGCAATAATAATACATTTGCATTAAAGTTATGTTACTTCGCTTATAATTAATAAATAAAGCTATCACTTGAAATCTTAATCTAGAATGAGACTAAATTTACACAATTTCTTTTCATTGGAAAGTGATACTTTGTTTGTTGATCGTTCTCATAACGTGGTAGGTGGTTTGATGAAGCAGCAAAGGCATGTACAAGCAGCTAAAGCATGTACATGTACAAGCAGCTGTACGACCTGAAAGGAAAAGAACATTAATAAAAGATTCTGGAGGAGAGGTTATGTCTAAAAAAATAGAAAATTAATATGTAGAAAGGTAGAAGTAAGCATGTGGAAGAAGCCCAGCAGTTGATCATACAAGATAGCAGATCGGTGTGGGTAGATGACAACGGTAGTAACAAAACATGTTTGAAGTGACACTTCCAAAGTTACAGGCTGTGCTGCTTAGACAATAATTTAGTTAGAAAACATGTAGAATTTGGATAACTAACATAGATACAGCTTTGGTGTTTAGAGTTCTAATATGGAAAATTAACATAAATATGTATATATTTTTAAAGAGTTTTAAGAACTGCTACATTTGAAGTCAAACGTGACAGATAAACTCGTTTAGGACTGTATATTGAAATTGTAATATTAGTTGTAAAGAAAATTTGGGCTTGTGATATATAATAAGTTAATTTAAATTAATGAAACATAACATTTATATTTTAAAACGTCAATTTTATGCAGTTGTTAGAAAAATCGTGGTAACTAAACTGGTGGTTTAGAAAAATTTGTTACTCTACAATAAATGGAGTGTATTTTCCAATATGAAAGGCAATACAAATAATTGCTATAAAAGCATAGGTTGCCAAATTAAACTGATATAAAATAATTAAGATCTAGAGTCCCAGCATCCACATGCACACAATTGCTGTGGAAGTATGAACAATATTGTATGTTGGACACCGCATTAAAAATTATCTGAAAGGTAATATACATAATTACCTATATGATTTATAATAATTAATTCCCTGAGAGAAGCTGAAAGGTAATAAAGTGTTGTCGAATTCAGAGGTTAACTAAACAGTTAATTTACAATTCGTATTAAACAAATATATCTTACAGAGAAACGTTAGTTTGAACAGGAGTCGTTACAAATTTATTTCCATACCAATTGCTGTAGCGGCCTTCAACAAGAGGCGCTCAGAACTTTGACTAACTCAAACTCTCGGAAATTTATTGTCATGGGTACGAATTAAGCATTAATTCTGAAGATTATTAAGTGAATAAAAATTCAAGCAAATTACAAAAGTGAGCCAGCCGGCAACTACGAGAACAACAAAATCAGCGTAACTTATAATCTTACAGCTTTCACTAGCCTATAGTGAAAGAAAACGAGCAGGTATCGGTATGGTCTAATAAAACAGAATATACCAGTAGTAAGGGATAATAACGACGCATTAGTTGTAAACTGTTTGAATACAGTTGAATATAACACCAAAAGTACAATAAATAGCATCCCTGGCACAATCATTAAACCAGGCTAGTCAATTAAAAACCGCGTTGGGTTAAATAGTACACTTTGTATAAAAGAGACACATAAATGTTAAACTAGGTCGCGAAATGCAAAACGATCAATGATATTGTATGTTAACAGTAAGCCCATAAAAAATATAATGGACAAAGTTAAATAGAGAAAAGAAATTATTGAAATTTTGGTTCAAAAGTAAATTTCCCGTTTATAGTATCAGGGTTTATAACCATAATACAGTTACTAGAACTGCGCAGGTATAAATCAGTGAAAAACTTATACTATCTTTCAAGCACCGGCAAAAGTGCCTTCTCTAATCTGAGAAATAAAACGTAAGTCTGTCGATAGGCCTTCGAAGAACTTATATGTAGAAAGCGTAGTATGTATTACCAAAATAAAACCAAAATACGCACTAAAAAGAAATTTACTTGGTACTATCTTACTCACTACCTAGAATCCAATTGTAAAATAGCTAATGCCCTAACACAGTCATAGCCGTATGCTTTTCCTGGGGGAAGTTCCACTTTGATGTATTCTAAAGAAGGAAACCAAAACGACGGGCAGGATCTTTAGTGGATGGATCCGCTCAAAAGCACGAAAGCTGTTGGCAATCTGCAAGACAGTTTTTACCATGACGGATGCTAGCGATGCAATGTCCCCCAGGATAAATTCAGCATGATGGCACCAGAGAATATAGCACAGCGATCCTAGCGGTTTCTAACGGGCCTAAACACGAATCGCATAATTAGTACCACTAACGCAAATGGGAAAAGATTGGCAATGTCATGCAATCACGTACAGTAAAAAGCTAAATGTGCACGCTTCGCATCTCGGATGGAAATAACTGTGCCACAGCTTCATAAAACTGCAAAAGCTTCCTAGTGCTTAATGACTTCGTATGAAAGCTTAGCAAACTAAATCCCACAAAAGTGGACCCATACTACCCATAACCAACACTCAAACGATTTAACTTGCTGACACGCAGAGATGATGTGCGGGCGAACTCAAAATTTTGTCGTATAGCTTTTCAACAACTGCCAAAGGAAGTAAAACCTCTTCTCAAAATCTATGCAGCCAGCAATAAAAGAGAGCAGGGAGGTTTAAAGCATACATGGCAAAATCGAAATGGGCCGTTACAATGCATATCCCAACCTGAATGAGAGTTCTCACGTTTAACAAGAATTGGAAGTTATTGATAAACGGTTCAGTTCTAACTGGTAAAAAAACAAGTAAAAAATAAAACTTATACGATCCATTACATACTAAGATGGTACTGAGACCGCTACTCAACTCTGCTTGCAGCACAAATAAATAAAGCAAGTCAGATAGCACAGAGTTGGAGTAGTTCATACAACTGCAAGATTTAGCGTATAAATTTCAATCCGTAATTACATTTGCAAAGCAATGCAAGTAGTAATGAAATGATTTGAGTACAAAAGGCAAAGGGCAGAGCTCGTTTTTTATAGATTGGAGTCAATAATTTTAAATTAGCCGAAAATAAGAGGTGCGTGTGGGGTTGCTGGTCCTCCATCGGGCGCCTCCCCAGGTGGCGGATAGGGGAATGCTCGTCAGATATGACGAGTACCGGGAAAATAAAATACCCGGGGCGGACCAAAACTAGCACAGGACACGACGGTTCTCCATGTTAGGAGCGGTAATCCGACAGCGTCTGTTCTCCATGTCAGGAGCGGCTGATTATCCACTCACCAATACGCCTGGCCAGCGTGGTGTTTGGCCAATGCCCTTAACAGATATGAAAGTACCTCATCAAAGAAGGCCCTTAGTCCCGAGCGGCTCTGCTACTGCCAACCAAGGCAGCGGGAGGTTAAGTAAAAGAGCAAAGGGTGCTAAAATCACTCGAAGAGATCAGGCTGCCAAAAACCATATATTACAAATTGCTACATATAATGTGCGCTCCTTGTCGACGGAGGATAGAATGGAAGAGTTGGAGTACGAATTAAAGAAAATTAAATGGGATGTACTAGGAATTTGCGAAACCAAAAGAACGGGAGACGAATACGTAAAGCTTAGGTCAGGACACATGCTCTTTCATCACGAGAATAAGAATAAAAGAATAGGAGGAATAGGTATAATGATTAATAAAAGACTGGCGAAGCGAGTACTACATACAAAAATTATATCAGAGAGAGTTATATATGTAATTCTTGACATCGCTCCACACTATACACTAAAAGTAGTTCAGGTCTATGCACCGACCAATGCTTATGATGACGAAGTTGTGGAAAGTTTCTACGACAATATAGCAACAAGTATGGAAGAAAATAAAACAACAGACACTATAATAGCTGGCGATTTTAATGCCAAAGTTGGCGCAAAAGAAGACCAAGAGATATACATAGGAAATTTCGGAATTGGAGATAGAAATCCAAGAGGAGACATGATGGTCAACTTCATAACACAAAATAAACTATTTAATATGAACTCGTTCTTTAAGAAGAAAAGTAAAAGAAGATGGACTTGGATTAGCCCAAATGGAGATACCAAAAATGAGATTGATTATGTATTATCCACAAATAAAAGAATAGTACAGGATGTTAGTGCGTTAAATGAATTCACAACAGGTAGTGATCATAGAATAGTTAGAGCTAGAGTTGTAGTAAACACAAAAATTGAGAGATTAAAAAAGATAAGACCTAGGAGAAAAGCTATAGACACCGTGAAGTTGGAGCAGGATCAAGACATATATCAAACAAATTTAAATGAAAATCTATTAAAAGACAATACAGGCGAATCACAAACAGTGAACAGTATAAATGATAAAATCAGCACAGCTATAAAAGAATCATTAAAAAACACAAATATGTATATAAATGGAAAAAAGAAAAACCAAAGGTTAACGCAGGAAACGAAAATATTATTGGAAGAAAGACGATCTCTAATCAACGAGGGAAAACGAAATTCGGTGGAGTACGCAGAATTAAATAAAAAAGTTCGAAGAATGGCTAAACAGGATATTCGTACACATAAGGAAGCAGTGGTAGAAAATATTTTGGAAAAAACAAAGGTGTAAAAGTACTGCGTAAGACATTATACTCTGGTAAAAGAGAAATATATAAGATAAAAAATAAAGATGGTGTGGAGATTACTGATAAAAATAAAATTCTCCAAATAACGAAGACATTTTACGAAGAACTCTATAAATCAAAGCATCCGAATCCAAACATACAAACAAAGAGACCTACCATAATTAACGTCAACTCCGAGGACATTCCTGAAATTACTGAAGATGAAATAGAGCTAGCACTAAGAAGTATGAAAAGAGGGAAAGCACCGGGAACAGATGGAATACTTGTCGAAACTATAAAATGCGGAGGAAAACATCTATTTCGGGAATTACAGCGACTATTTAATTTATGCCTTCATACAGGAGAGATTCCAAACGATTGGAATGAAGCAATAATCATTCTCCTATACAAAAAAGGGGATGCATCAAATTTAGGTAATTACAGGCCAATAAGCTTGCTATCCCACATTTACAAGGCTATTTACAAGAATAATAACCAATCGTTTGACCAATAAGTTCGACTTTTACCAACCTAAAGAACAGGCCGGATTCCGAAAGAATTTTAGCTGTAATGACCACTTACAAGCAATTCGCATTCTGATTGAAAAAGTTACGGAATACCAATTACCGCTCTGGCTAGCCTTCGTCGATTATCAGAAGGCTTTTGACAGCATCGAAAATTGGGCCATACTAGATTCTCTAGCCAACGCAAGAATTGATCATAGATACACAGCTCTCATTAAAAACATCTATAGGAACGCTACGTTAACTGTACGGTTACATGATGACACAGAAAAGGTGAATATTCATCGAGGTGTAAGGCAGGGAGACCCGATTTCTCCAAAGCTTTTTAACACGGCTTTAGAGGACATATTTAAAAAACTCAATTGGAGCAAGAAAGGAATAAACATTTCTGGAGCAACGCTTAATCATCTGCGTTTTGCCGATGACGTCGTTATAATTGCAGAATCCCCGGAAGAGCTACAAACAATGTTGACTGAACTAAGTGATGTTTCTAGAGAACGAGGCTTAGAAATAAATATAAGCAAAACAAAAGTTATGACAAACGAAGTTCAGGATAACGCTCAAATAACGCTTAACGACACAGATGTAGAGAAGGTGGAAAAATATGTTTACCTTGGACAGGAAATCAGGATGGGGAAAGATAACTTAAAAGCTGAACTAAATAGACGTGTTAGACTGGGATGGATGGCGTACGGAAAATTGGGTTACATAATGAAGATGAATATTCCACAAAAACTAAAAGCCAAGACCTTTAACGAATGCATACTTCCTGTGCTATTGTACGGAACAGAAACCTGGGCCTTCAACAAATCAATTGTCAGGAAAATGGCTGTCACACAAAGAGCTATGGAACGCAAAATGGTGGGAGTAACTATAAAAGACAAAAAGAGAAATACATGGCTACGTAGCGTATCAAAAGTGGACGACATAGTGGAGCGAATGGCGAAGCAGAAGTGGGAATGGGCAGGCCATGTAGCAAGATCACAAGATAGATGGACAAAAATTTTACTCAATTGGAGACCATGGGGGCAGAAAAGACCAACTGGAAGACCTCAAACGCGTTGGTCGGATGATATAAAGAAAACGAGTGGTTTCAACTGGCAGAACATAGCGCAGAATAGATCGAGGTGGAATGATGTTAAGGAGGCCTATGTCCACAAATGGACTGAGGAAGGCTGAGAAGAAGAAGAAGAAAGATATTGTACATATTGCAGGCTTTATTCTTACCAAAAATGGAAGCAAAAAGATACAGAATAATTTGTTTACAATACATTAACAAGGCACAAATTAGCGAGTTGCTAAATATAGCTGCGACGTAGAAATTTGAGAGGTCGGTCCTCCGTGGCACAGGTAGAAATTGACCAGTCACTTACGATATCCCAATAAACGTTGGGGCTCCACACGCGGTCCGCCTGCCGTTCGAATTCGAGCACCGCTAACGTCTTTTTTTATTTTAAAATTTATTTAATTTATTAGAAACCTGAAGATATTTTTACTCCTAACTTAATTTGATTTTTAAAATTATTTAGTGTCACAATGTCGACGAGCGAAGTTCTGGGTAAAGACTTTCACAGATTTTTTATATAATTATTTTGAAAACATAACTACTGTGTTAAACAGAACCGCTTGAGTGTACAATATCTTAGCAATACCCATAAAGTTTGTTGATTTCTGTAGTGTGGCTATATGATACTGTGCCAATAAGTGCATGGGTAAATATGACGTTCCTAATCCTGTGTATTTATATTTTTTGTATGATGAACGTACAACTAACTATATTTGAAGAAATAACTGGCACTGTCACACTCAATACTCAATACGCCTGCGCAATTTTAAAACAAATTACATTTATAGCTCAATTTCAAACGTTATTCCATCAATTGTTAAAGTAACCGTTACAAATAGTTCCATAGTTCTACCTAAAATTATTATTATAGTTATAAATTTATTATGCAATTGACATATTCTGTTCATGAAACTACGGATCGAAAATGAAGGTGATTTTTACTTAAATAATTTTACTAATAAAAATTATTTGAACATTGTCCATGTCGTGGAAGTACGTCTTGCATATTACTCTTAACGAGATATTTATAAAACAATTAAAGAATCCTTAGGTGTAGCAATAATCAATCTTGAAACTAAAGTTTGTTATATTTTCATGGAAATTATAGTTAACTGAAAATTAATTCTACAATTTAAACGAGGCAACAACAAACGTAATTAGTAGTTACATACCTAAGTTGTTTTCCATTAATTACAAATTTAGTGTATGGAGGCCAAAGCTCTAAAGTTATTTGTGTTTCCATGTATTTACAGTGAAACGACTTTGCTGTTTTATCTAATACGCAGTTCAACTCATCAAAAACATATTTTAGGAAATCAGAGTTACTCCGTGACAAAAATTGCACACTATTATCATTTCGTCCTCAATAGGTATTCAATAATAATTTTGCGTACCGCTAACAAATTGTGTGTAACGAATGATGCATCTTGTTTGATTTCTAAAATGTATCAATAATTCCATTAGATTATGTTGTATATTAGTTACTATATATATTTCACTACGTGAAGAACATAAGGTTACTACCTTAATGGTTAAATACAATTACCAGCACAAGCTTACGATACGCTATAAAATAGACAGAAATTTGATACATTTAGTTCCGCTGTGGCACTCGAAGCGTGGATAAATAGTGTAACTTGCATCAAATGAACAGGAAGTTTTAGAAGTTGTATGTTGACATTCTGAAAAGCAGCTGTCCTGCCCGATATGCCATCGAGATGTAATCCAATCCCTTTCCTTTACATTACGGCGTGATTAGTCGCAGACAGGCACAGAGTATAAATAAATTATTACAGTTTCTAATGTATCTCTACCGAACTTGAATGTCATAAACGGCAAGCATCTGAACACTTATGCAAGTATAGGTAGTGCAATATCAACTACCGTTAGTCATATGCAAGGCAACTACCAAATCTATCCTCTAATGAACAGTTACTAGTCAACGTCTGAAGCTGTTGAATAGATAAATGATCATATATGCAGTTACCGCCGATCACAAATTATCAATTGAGATATGTTCGGTTTTCGGTATTCTCGCTTTGATATTAATTCAGAGTTTATAAGCATGCTTCCAAACGTACACGAGTAGCTCAAATATAGCCCTTTGCAAATCAAAACGGACATCGATTACATATAGTCATTTAGCTTGCTATTATTTGAAAATTCTCTCTAGATGCAAACTTTGAGTTAATGTACATATATTTAAAAGTGAACGTATTATTTATTTTAGAATGTGTTGCTTTTAGATTCTTCCTAGAATTCTACACAATCTGAAATTAACGCGATTCTGAAGACTATGTAGTGAAACGGGAGCTTTACCTCGCACGCTTGAGCTGTCCAGAATAACATTTCAATATACAGCCTATTTCTACATGTATGTTATTTGTTGTTCATTCGTAGAATATTGAATTAGTGCGGGTCAAGCAAAATTTCGTAGTTGCGTCCGAGCGCCAATTTAAAGCAAAAGTTTCTGATGAACTACTATAGCAAGGAAGACTTGCCATAGCTGCCGTTAACTTCGTGAAGAAAGACAGACATTGAAATTTGGCAATCTACGGAGCAGCAAGCCAACAAAGAAAGCGTACACATTCTCGAATGAGTCAACAGTGGAAGTATCACCGTGGAAAACGTGGTGCCAGATCCAAGTGGTCAGTCAACTGTAATTATTTCTTAGTTGGATGATTGAGTATTATTTTTTTGGTGCGTCAGAGTTGTGGTGACTACGCAGCAGACTAGCAGCAGAAACGCGCCATAGACACAGAAATTGTTGTTAATATAGATGCGTAGTAGAAATAGCTTTTTGCATTGATTGACATTATGGTTCATATAAATGCGAAGCAGAAACAGTTGGTTGCTGCTTCATTTAAGTAGATTTCTTAAGGCTAATTTTCTTAGCATAGCATGAGTACAGGTCAACTTTTGGTTTATTTAAAAAAGCACTTGAGGTTGAGGTAGTTAGCTATAAGGAAATACAAAATTAATTATTAAAAACGGCGGGGCTCGAGTTGCAGCATCACTGCATCAGTATTTACAGTTTAGCAGGCGGCGCCTGCGGGTCTCTTTAAGCAGCATTACAATAATAGATTCGCTCACTTATGAAGACAGTCTGGTAGTTTTGTTTGACAAAAAAAAACGATAAGCAGCTATTTGCAACTTTCAATACGTCAGATTATAAATGTTAAAGTGATTTCAGAGATTTTAAATCTCCAAAACATATAGTTACACATAATAATAATAATAATAATAATAATAATATGGCCTTTATTTAAAAATAAATACACATAAAGAAATCAAACAATATAGGTATGAGGCGAGATTCAGCTCACGTCAAGCCGTAAGCTGTTCTACCATCTAACCCCATAGTTCGTCTGCACTGTTTTTCCTTCTGTCTGTCCTCCGCGGTCTGCCTGAGAAAATTTTAAGTATCAAGTTAACATAGAATTTATAACCAGCGTACGCCCACGCTACCGCAGTCGCGCCCCCTCCAACCATATAAATTAATTAGTTAGAAAGAGCGCGACAGCGAAAACACAGCATCTACCGCTGCCGACCGAGCATAATGAGGTAATGAAAAAATTTTGATTATCAATTTTGTCTAGATAATAGTAATAAGCGAAGCTGATGTCGAAACGCAGGTAAAGATAGAGCTTTGAGGTTCTGTGGCAAATCATTCCACCATTTCGCTATAGTATAAGTAAATCGACGTCGTCCGAATTCGTTAATTAATCGTGGTATAGTAATATTGCCCCGGAACCTCAAATTTAAGTTATGGAGATCTGTCCTAAATGTAATTTTATAATATAAATAAGGTGGTGTTTTAAGTAACAAAATTTTAAAATATAGTACTGAGTAATGCAAATAACGTCTGTTTAACATATTTAGCCAATTGATGTCTTTAAGTTTATGAGATATTCTATCAAATTTACGTATACCAAATATTAACCGCAAGCATGCATTCTGAAGTCTTTGAATTCTAGCTTTATCTTGTGAATCGATACATGGATCATACACCACATCACAAAAATCCATTTGTGATAAAACCAAACTATCGCATAAAATACCCTTTACCTTAGTGTCCAGCATATGACGATTTTGGTAGATCAACCTGAGATTGCTGTACGCTTTTTGTAAGCATTGTGATATATGTTTTTTAAATCGTAATGTTGTATCTAGAATTAGTCCTAGATTTCTAACTGTATCGACAATTGGTATTACCTTATTATCGATCTTTATTATCATATTATCTTTAGCGAAGGCAATATCGTTCTTTCTTCCAAAAAATATAACAGCCGACTTATCGGCATTTAGTTTTAAACAATGTTGCATAGAAATATCAGCAATACGATTTAAATCTTGATTTATAAGGTCAGCTGCATGCAAGCTGTCAGAAGCTTCAAAAGAAAAATAAATTTGTGAATCGTCGGCATAGAAGTGATGATTGCAATGCTTTAGAACAGTATGAAAATGAGAAATATAAAGCGTAAACAGAAGAGGCCCAAGAATCGATCCTTGAGGAACTCCTGATTTATTTTCAATGAATTCAGAAACATTGTTACCTACGCGGACAGCCTGATAACGATTTACAAGATAATTATGTAATATTTTAATAGCTTTAGGTTTTAAACCTATGTAATTGAAAATTGATAGCAAAACTTTATGGTCTATTGTGTCAAATGCTTTTGAGTAATCTAAAAGAACGACAGCCGTTATCTTACCAGCATCTGCAGCCGCAACCAAATCGTCAACAATGTCTAATAAGGCAGTAGCGCAACTGTATCCCTTTCTGAAACCTGATTGGTTGACTGGCAGCACATTTTTTAGCTGTATATGATTACGAAGTTGCTGATCCATTATCCTTTCTAATATTTTTGACATAAACGGCAAGATGCTAATAGGACGTAAATCGTTTAGTTCTTTAGGTGATTTGATTTTCGGAATAGGATTTATTAAAGATTTTTTCCAGTCATCGGGGAATACCGAATTTTCTAAGCAAAAATTTAAGAGGTGGGTTATGATGGGCAAAATAAAAGGAAGGCACAATTTAATAATTCTGTTGCTAATACCATCATACCCCACTGCATTAGTTTTAATAGTTGTAATGATTTTGAGTACCTGAATTTCATCGACTGCTTCAAATTCGAAAAAAGAAGTTATTGAATCTTTTATGTTGTTACTATAAAATGCAATAGTATCATTTGAATTTATAGATACCTTTGGAATAGAAGTAATGAAGTAAGTATTAATTTTATTATAATCATTTAAAGCAGGAGGTAATTCAGTTTGGGATTTTTTTGAAATGTTTAAGTCTTTTAAGTTCTTCCAAAATAATTTAGTGTTATTAGCAAATAATGAGGAGTAATAAGCTTTTTTGTCTCTCCTAACCGCACTTACAACTTGATTCCTTAACTGCTTGTAATAGTTGTAGTGATTAGCATCTTTTGACCGTTTAAAACGACTTAAGGCTTGATCACGCAATCGCATCATATTTTTAATGGTGTCAGTCAACCATGGGGCACACTGTTTAGTGATTCTAAAAGTTTTGATTGGCGCAAACAAATCTAGCAGAATTGTTACATTTTCAACAAAAAATTTTACTTTATCATCAACATTGTAGATATCATAAATATTTTGCCATGGGATAGAACGTAGTGCCGAGTAAAATTCTTCATAATTAAAGTTTTTAAAGTCTCTAGACGTGCGAATAATCGGATAGGGTTTAATGTAAGGTAACGTGAACGTGCCGCGTACAATGTGGTGGTCAGAGATGCCGTGAACAACAGAAAAAGATGAGACTAGGTCTTTATTTGAAGTAATTAAATAATCAAGAAGTGTGCTAGATGTAGCTGTTACGCGGGTTGGCTCATTAATCAACTGAAAAAGATTAAAGGTTTCAAAAAAGTTTACAGTATAACCTGTGGCCAAACTGTCAACATCAAACAAATCTATATTAAAATCACCAAAGCAAAAAATACCCTCAACAGTAGGTAATATCACAGATAGTGTTAATTCTAATGTATTGATAAACTCATAATAAAACCTTTCATGTGGATTATAGACCACTCCAAATGCATACTTACGATTTTTAAAAGAGATGTTTAACCATAACTGTTCAATATCACGTACGGTATCGATAACAGCAAAAGATAAAGATGTATTTAAGTAAAACGCAACTCCACCTCCTCGACTTTGTCTATCTTGGCGTACGATAGTATATCCTTCTATTAAGATGTCATTATTGTTAACAGAGTCCCTTAACCAGGTTTCGACAACAGCCACGATATCGTATGAATGTTGGAGGACGTGATCCCTGAAATTAATAAAATTACACACAAGTGAACGGCAATTGATAAGTGCACAATTTAAGATAGGACGCATTCAGTAATCTACTTCACAAGCAAGACAGAGGACAGGCAAAAGAAAAAGTTAAAACTTAAGAAAAAAACGAAATCCAATGAAAATGGAATAAAAATTAGAATTTTTCCCGTTCTGTGAAACCCGTTTGTACTAAAATTAGTTTCTGTTTTATTGCATTTTAAAATTAAAAAGCATTGCAGTTTTACAAAATATTTTCTCCTTGAGAAAAAATACAACAGAACGTAATTTTCTATATACACCTGCAGATACAAAGAAATAATCGTACATCATGAAGAACAAAATCATACTTTTAACTTTTCTAAGTCGAGAATGGTATTTACAGATATGATTGGAGAGTTTTCGCTTTTACGCAAAAAGAGTCTGCAGTCTTTGACCCACGTAAATTTGTAATTTTTATCTTTAGCAAACGTTTTGCATTCATATAAAAGGTTTTTATTTTGAACCGTTAAGTGATCGTAAATAGAAATAATTTTATTATCATTAAGGGTAGGATATATCTGACTTACAGTAATTTTACTCCCCTTAATCTTATTTTTATAGGTGTTCAAAATATTGTTTTTTAACTGCCGACTGTTCAATGCAACAATGATGGGTTTATATTTCCTTGGATTTCGGGTGGGAACTCTGTGGCAGGCTTCGATGACAGTAGCGGATAGGTCCATACCAATCAGACGAAAAATATTCAACGCAATATCGCTTGGATTTTCTCCAGGCATTTCTGGTACCCCCGATAGCTCCAAGTTTTTAATCCTCGATCGCTGCTCGAGAGCCTCGACTCTGTAGCTCAATTCTTGATTTTGACGCTTCAAAACTTCATTTTGTTGTACAATCTTCTCGTTTTGATTATCTATCTGCAGAAGTTTCTCCTGTAGATTAGGCACCATTGCCAGCTGTTTTTGGATTTGCAAAATCATTTGGAATTGAACGTTTAGTTTTTGTTCCAGGTTTAATTTTTCGAACTTCTCAAACTCCATTACCACTGGAGTTTCCGGATTCATAATATTATTTCTTGAAATCTCTTGCGTATCTCCTGAAACACTCTGGGTGCATGTTTTGCATTTCCATGCACGCTTCTCGATTTCGGACAGTTTATCGAGTTTTTCACTTCTTTTTCCTGCGCACTCTAGGTGATAATTATTTTCACATTCACAACACACTAAATAAGATCGGTTGTCGGTAATGTTCAAATTACAAGTACTGCACTGCAACTCCATTTTATACAGATAAATAGCTAAATTTATTGAGCGTTAACGAGATCCACACGAGCGAGAAATCAGCGATGCTCACACATCGACGTCTAGCAAACGAATCAATGAATGATCAAACTATGTTAGAGCTTCATCTACCTCTAGTTTTTTATTGAAAATTTTCCTTTATTGATATAGGTAGATAAGTATCGCTTACGCCCTTAGCAATATTGACACGTTTAGTGACTAGTGATCTCCAGTTTCACTTACCATTATTTTTGCGTCGCTAAGGTGATTTTGCGAAATCAGTAGTAGATTCGTTTATTTAAACGAAACTGTTGAAGCATGCCTTGTAAAGATCTACATTGAAACGAATCTTGGTATCCGTCGTTTGTGGTGCTTATTTTTCATACTTAGGGGTAGTGGGTAAATCCTGTCTTCTATGATTTGTTATTGCAAATTACATTTAAGTAATGTATTCTAGAATAACAAAAGTGAGTAAAACCGGATCTGTAGGCTGAATGAAATATAAAGTTTAATTTCGCGGGTGCAGCGTTGAATGCAACGGTCTGAGTCTACCGCGTAAAGAAAGGAAATTAAAAATTTCGCGGACATGCTAAAGTTCAGCTTTAGTTGTGGGTACGCTCTACCTAGAGGTTGCACGTACCTGTGACTTCAAAAGTGCGTTGTACAAAAATTCCTCAAAAGCGAATAAAATGGGAAAACACTAAAAGCCTGCAAGGAGTAAACAATTAGTGCAATGTAGTGCCGTTGTCTACTAAATATGTTTTCAGCACCAGTACGGTTCTATTGTATGAAATAAAAACGAAATAAGGTTTTTTACAACAGACATAGGTAAATTTTTGCTGCTAGAAAGAAATAAAGTTCTCTACCACAGATATTTTATTACACATTTTAATCTTGAATTTCCAAAACAAGCTGCCGCAAGCAAATAAACTGCAGTTTCATTTGTAAAAGTATTGGAACGTGAATAAATTATTAATATTTGCTTGAGTATCCCAAAGTTTGTTAACCGCACTTGAAAATTTTTACCCTCATGTAGTAGTAGTAGTAGTATTTTATTCATCATAATATACACCGTGGTGCTTAGATATGTCACAATTATCGCTAAAATATAAAAATATAAAATATAGAAAAATGCAATGTATTTACAGAAATAGTCATCTACAGAAAAATACAGTAACAACAAAATACTATAATCAATAAAACAAGACAGTCTCAATTTTCTACAAACCTGAAATCGGAAAGTTTATAGTAAACATTGGCAAGAAGATGTTTTCTTTTTGTTTTTTTTTTAAGAACGAAAAGGAAGCTAAGGGTGGATGGTCCATTTTGTCAAACTTCTGCTCACTTTAAGTTCAAACGCGGGGGATAGGTCATGTGTAGAGTGCGTCGATTTCTGCCAAGTCTTTCAGATATAAGAGAGAAACATAAATATATCGTCAGCTGGCCAGATATAATGGAGCAAAGAGGTTGCATATGGTGTTACTTGTTTCGTGATTAAAGCTGTTTGGAGAACCCCGGGCTTATTCCCGGAAGCAATTTAGTAATTGCTTCAGCGCTCTGCACCAGTGTAGCAACATAGTTTTCTCCTGCGGATTTTCTTTTCAGCGATAACATGTGCAGGTTTGTCTATTGCGCAACGTGACGTGTAGAGAAGCACGTAGAATTCCTAGGAGTTACTTTGGTTGCCTGTGATTGTTGCTACTATACCTGCAAGGCGAGCGCTTAAATTCATTTTTATGAATAGTAGCACAACTCCAGCTAGATCAAACCCTCGGTAGAATATGACGTGAATAAGGACCAAGCAGTGGTTCTTCTGCCAAAAAAACTTGCTAATTTTATACAAACAGGCGCCAGTCGTTATTCACAACAAAACACAAGTGTAGCTACCAAATCAAGTCAACACTTCTTCACTTAGTTGATGGTTTACTTTTATTTGTATTGTATACATAAAACAATTTTAGTTGTTATTAGTTGAATCCATCTGTGATTCACATCTTTTTCTTGCATTATTTCGATAGTTACTTAATACTACATTGTAGGACTTATATCCACAAAGCAGATGTAGAGGGGTTTACTAAACTGTAGAAGTATCTCAGTTACCCGTTTGTCTTACGATGTACATGCATCTATGGTGGATCTGCCCTTTCTAAATCCTTGTCGCTATTCTGTCAAACGGAATTGCTGACTCATATCCTCCAATATACATTTAGGAGCCTTTTCTCGTTATGGCTTGTTTCCTTTTAAGAATATGACGATTGCTATGCCGTTCTTCCACTCTTTTTATATTCTTGCAGTTTTGAATTGTTTTGAAATAGTTTTAATTCCTCTGCGAACTTCCTTCCACCGCATTTTAGAATTTTCTTTGTAATTTAATCAGGTCCAGCACTTTTTCAGTTGTGTTAAGATATTTGTTATCGTGTCTGTTGCTATTTCCTTATGTTCTTCGTGTATGCTATTTGCTTGGTACTTAAGCTTCGTATCAAGATATTTAGTCGCACTTAAAAAGGGCACGACTGTAATGCAATTTATGCTACTTACATTCACGAAGTGCTTATCAGTCTAGTTCCTGTAAACTGCTCCAACCTCTTCCGACTAATGTTTTGAATAAAAACAATTTCCTCTTTTATTTAACTCAAAATAGAATTAAAAGACGGCATGGCGCGTTATCATCTTATGACATGTTAGCTAATTGCAAACATGAAGTTACACGTTTTAAAATTTACTATATTAGTCAATGGGAGGTAAATTTACTATAACGCTTGCAATGTAGTAATTTCCAACTATTGTTCGCTGTTATAAAAATATTTCTCGATGTCGATTGACATTCATGCCGGAGAAAGTATACACCCTTTGCTATAGTATGTATTCAAAAATGTACCTTTAAGCCTTGCATACCATACCATTTTGACAATTTTTTACAACCGACACTACTACATTTTGAATACAGAAAGTTCTTGTCTAAAATGATTAAAATAACTCTCAATCAAAAATAATTTCAATACGGTGGTTTCTAACAGTGTTTCAAAGACTTTTAATATAGCACAGACCCCTTCTTCTCTTTAACTTATCTATACGAAAATTCCTGCTTTATAGCAATATACCAACAACAGGTACCATGTTAGGCATAGACAGTCTGCCATCAATCGCCACCTTTATCAACAGTCACCCAAACCTCTGACAACCAATCCTCTCACAGAAATAGTATTTCTTTCCTATATCCACCAAGTCACCCATGGCATAGGAAAGTTTCTTTGACAAAAAAAGAATGTGGTCTAACTTCAAGCGAAATCTCACTTTATTCGTTCAGTCAACGGTAAATTGAACACCATGTTATAAAAAAGTGTTTACAGAGTGTCTTACTCCTGTAATGCTGTGTACATTGGGGAAATAAGATTTTCAGTAAATACTCGTACCTTTAAACACCAGCTTTATTTCAGGTTAGGTCTCGTAGCACCATGAGTCATTTCCTAATATCAACACGATGTCAGCCATAAGATCCTCTTTAATAAAATTTGTATTATCGGCATATCTTCATTTACAAACACCCCAACAATTACATCGAGAGGAAGATTACTCTCCACTTTCCATGAGAAGCGCTCATTTTCCAACTTCGCGTACTTATTTTAAAGATTTGATATTTATGACACATATTTCAAATGTTTATACAACAGCTTGTGGTACGAATAAATAACATTTTGTTTTGTGCAAGTTATAGCGTTTTGAAAGTGGTAGTTAGTTTGTCGAACCTTGTATAATATACCTTTTTATGAGTTGAAGTTTTATAAGTGTAACGGTTACGCTATTTCGAATTTTTAAGATGCCGCAAAATTTTCGCGCCCATGATCAATAAAAGAAGTGATATTTTAGTTTCGGTTGTCGTCGCGACTTGCAAATGCGCAACACCGTAGGTTCCTTCCCTCATTACCGCAAAGGTCTCAAAGGACCTTCATGTCAGTCCCTACGGTATAGCTCATTTAATCGGTATTCACTGGGGTAATAATAAATACTTGGATCTGGAGCCAACGAACAAATTGAATATGGGATTTATTCACATGCAAAACAATACGCTATAGAGCCCCAGATCACAACATTCGAGATTCTCACTATCCAATGAACATCGTCCAAATCAGAATTCCCGTATTTCTGCCGTTACTGCAAACATCTTCGAGGATATACCCTATTCCAGCTCAGAATTACCTAGTGTCTGCCATCCCGTCTAACAGCACCGATACACACCTTCAAGCCGTGCAGATTAACGTCTCCGAAGGTTGCTTGCGTCCGAGATCTCGAGCAATTCCTCCCATCAGAGCAGGTGTACCCTAGAGCCTTGAAGTCGGTATTGTTAACACCTTGAGACAAGTGTTGTTTGTGTAGATAGATGTTACAGAGCTTGTGCTCTGATAGCTAGAGCTTACTTACATATGTATAACTATTCAAGTTTTCGCACACAAACACACCTCGGGCTTCCCTTCCTCTCAGGTAGCGTCTCGAGTATTGGGAACAGACAAGTTGGATTGTCACCAGCGTAATAAGTTTAATAAAATGGCTTGTAGGTACCCGTTACGCCAGTTTCAAGCGTCACTTCTTTCAAATCATAATTAATTGCATGACAAACAGTGCCTGACACGGCTGGATAGTTTGCTCTGTAGTCTTGAGTGAATGCAATACACGTTACTGTTTGTACAAATATGTTTACCTGTACTTTGTAATACTGCGTGCAGGTCATCATATAAATGCGTTAAACGTTAGCAGGTGGAGGCAAGGTAAATTTCTAGCTTTGGCAACTCAAGGATAATGTGCCGAGGTCCTTCCCCTTTGGATTAGAAAATGGCAATTATCCTTGTTTGCGGATATCAAATCCAGTGGCGCCCGTACAATAGCAATTACCTATTTCCGACATATCTAGATAGAAACATCCACGGTTTCAGAATAGAACCGCCCCCGTGTCCACTTAAGACCTCTGTGGGATTTAAAAATGTATAGTACATTCATTTTAGATTGTATTTGGTTTTTCTACAAGAATTTAATTTTATTATTATGTTAAATTCTAGCGATTCTGTATAGGCGTTGAAATAGTATTTTTAGTGACACACAATCTTCTTCAGAGTTGAAAAGGGAAACGTGTAGTGAAGAAATGTTGTTATTTCAAAGCCTCCAACACACAAACAATATCGAATAATAATACGATATATAGTCACAGTTTAGCTAATAAAACTAAGTGATATTCACTGTTGTAAAATTACGTTACAGGTTTGACTTTAAAATTCAGCCAAGATGCAGGTAAAATGTTTGTATGTCTTTCGATCTAGTGAAATGCAGTCATGATGCGTTACTTGAAATTGGTCCGAAATTGTTAGGGATCAACATATTCCACCATAAGGAACGTTAACCGTAAATCGTCGGTTTGCACGCATTGCAGACTAAGATTTTTCTTTTACCTTTTACCTGCTCTCCGCGTTTCTTAGAGGGAATTTATTGCCTGTTTTTCTCCCTTCAGCGTTCCTTCGTCAACATTTTTGTTTGCACGCCAGCATCAAGATAGCCTTAATCTACCTTCGGATCATATGCTAACGAACCCGCTCTAAAATGGATACATGGCCGATAAATGATAAAACGCTTTTAACGCCTTTTTAAATACAGACCTATCATAAATAGTGGATTTTATCGCCAAGTTAAACAGGCAATACCCTCACTTTGCTAAAGCTCGCTTCGTGCGCTAAGCTGCCATTCGTTACTATAAAAAACCGTTAATTTATTACGGTTTGTCGAAGTTTTTATGCTGGAAAAGAACACGCGCACTGGTTTATCTGCTTTATTTCACGCCTGGCATAAATTCGCGATTTGGCAACCCAGGTAAAGCTCGCAAATTATGTGGTTTTATTGGCGAAAATTCTGAGATGGCCTGCAGATAAATTAGTTATCATAAAATTTGATATATCTTCACGTTGCTGCGTAAAATATATTTCAACTTCTGTACATCGGCTTTGATTTGAACATTAATACATATTACATCACTTACATAATCGGTCCCCCCGTACCTTATGGTATCGAGGTGCCGTGGCTGTATTTCCTCAAACCACAGCGGTCTTATGCACTCACCACTGCTCTTTTCCATTCCACCTCTTTCTTTTGCAGCGTTTTTCCAACTTCTACTTGGTCTAACTCGCCTTTTTTTTTCTTATCAATACCAGCCTCCCATACCACTTTAAGGTTTCTGGTCTCACTCATTCTAACCATATAGCCGAACCACAGAAGCTGACGTACTTCAATTGTTGTTAACACTGGTTTTGTATGAAGCCACTCTCGTACCACGCTATTATCAATACAGTCTATTCTATTTACTTCCGTTGTCACTCTTAAGTATAGCATTTCACTAGATTGTATTTCACTTTTCTCTCTATCACTGAGCGTCCACGTCTCACACCCATAAGTTAACGTCGGTATTTATATACTTTGAAAAATGCTTGCCTTTGTTGTCATAGACGCTTCATTTTTCCAGATAAACATTTTATTGCACTTGTTATTCTACTGTAGATTTCCGGTTCCATTTTTCCACTAGCATTTAGAACCGAACCTAGGGATTTAAAGTTTTGGACTTGCTTCAGTCTTATCAATATTGATACTCATTGCATTCCGCTCTAATTCCAAGTCATAATATTGTTTTGTAGATCTCTTGTAGAATTTGGCAATACTACCAGATCATCTCCGATACATATACTTGTTTGAGTTTATTTATTTCTATTCGTGCAGCTTTCAAATGATTTTTGCATGATTTGTATATCTCGACCATACGTACTATAAACAGGAGTGGGCTTACAACTCCTCCTTGTTTAACGCCCATTTGCAATAAATTCTTTAGAGCTAATGTTATTTTTCCGTACTACGTTTTTGGTTGTCCTATAGATAGGTACTTTTAATTGCTCTCACCCACACTTTATCTACTCGCTTGTTATATAAGATTTCCCATTTTATATTTCTGGGCACACTATCGAAGGCTTTACTTAGGTCTATAAAAACCAAATACATGTGTTATTATAGGCTGTCACTTTTTCTACTAGATGTCTTAAGCTAAATATGAGATCAGGAGTTTCCCTTTCAAGCCTAAAGCCGCAATGGTTATCATCAATTCTTATCTGGAGTTATTACCTTAGCTTATTCCCTAATATTATTTCATACACCTTGCTCACAACGATAAATATAGAAATACTTTTATAATTTGTACACTTCCTACGTCTCTTTATTTATCTATAGGCATTATTATTGCAACAGACCATCCCTTGATATATGTTTTGACCTCCAACACCATATTATTTAGTTACTTTATATAGCACTTTTAACCCTGTTCTTCTCATGTATATAATCATTTCGGCTTTGATATTACCTTTCCCGGACACCTTGCCGCTTTTAAACCTTTTTATAGCTTTATCTACTTCCAGTATTGTTATTTCATTATGTACTTGCAGATATTCATGATCGGCTTCGCTGTTTTCGTTCATTGTCTCTAGCCTTCTATCTAAAATTTCCGAGAAGTCATCTTTCCGCTATTAATTTATCTTCGGTTACCAGACTGTCCTCGCTCTCCTCGATACAATTAACTCCACTATTTTTATCTTTGCTTAAGTTCTCCAACGTACGATATAAGAGTTTTGTATTTCCATTCATTTTACGCCCGAATTCCTCTCAACTTTTCTCTTTGGCTTCTCTCCCTATTGTTTTAACTAATGTTCTTTGCTTGTACATGCCATAACTGTCCTCATCCTTGTCCGAAAGATATGCTTACCACTACTTCTTTTTCTTTGTAATTTTCTCCTTGACCTGATCATTCCACCAAGCAGTGCATTTTTTCGCTCTTTGCTTAGCTTTACCGCACACTTCTTCGGCCGCTATGCATACAGCCGTCGTAAAGAGTTTCCACAGGATTTTCAAGACCTCCATTCCTTCTCAACACTTTAATACTCGGATAATTATATTGGTTATTTTCTACTTTTGAGGTTATCGCCGCCAAGCTCTTTTCGTTTTGTACTGCGACTTTCACTCTGATGATGCAAGCTGCAAGGTCTTGCGAAACGTTAGTGAATATGGATGCACAAACAGCAAAACGGCCAAATCTGCCTAAGTATCCTCGTTCTCAAGATACTCAAACAACACGAGCCACCAAAGAGCATGGCCATCGCGCGGGTTTTTGCTCGACTTCACAAGGTGCAAGGCACATTAAGCCAGAAAATGCTGGGTGTTCATATACAAATACTACGCGGTCTAAGCCGAAATTCTATGCTAAGGAGAATAATTCTTATACTCATTTTATATTAGTGCCAGATCTATAATTATTGATTTTTCGTTTCTACTATCTATAACTGGAATATATTTGTGGATATTTTTGTGCCTAGGGTAGGTATTACTTACAATCAAATTGTTATTCAAGGAAAGCTCTTCGGCCATTATTATTGACCTCTTCTTCCCCATGTGGGCAACCGGGTGTCCAGGTTCCCTTTTGCTCCCTACCCTTCTATTAAATTTTCCCATAATCATAAGCTTGTTGTCTACCAGGTTTCTTTTTCCTTGTAGGATTTTCCAGAATTGGTCTTTGATATTATTCGCCACGTTTTCGGATGGGCCGTACGGTACTAATATTTCGCTCTCTCACATATTTTTACTCCACTACATATCAATATATGATCACTTCTCATTTTTAGTTACCATCGAATCTTCATTTTTGTTTCCGTAAGACTTAGGAATTTAATTCACCTTGCTCAACTCCTTCCATTAGTTCATCTTCTTTGCCATTAAATACTTAAACATTCTATACACCCACTTTCCACGTTTCTCATTGTTTCTTCTTTTAATAGCCTCGTTTTGCCTATCTACATCATTCGTAGTCCTTTTTAACACCTTGTCCGTCTTCGCTGTTCCCAGTTTTTCTTTGGATCTCAGTTTTTTGATGGTATATATTTTTTCTCTTCTATAAGACCACTCTTTACACTATTCCACTCCAACCAGTTGTTATTTATCTGAATCTTCATAAAACCGATTTTCACTTGGTTACCCGCTTTTCTTTCTTCCTACTCTAGATTTTGTATCATCTGTTGTGCAGCTCTTTCCTTTTTTGTCAAGTCGAAATCGACGTATATTTTTCGTTCTTTTACATTCCTTAATTTACTCTTGCTCTTTAAGACGTTTATCTTCTCTGACATGCTGTTTAACTTCATAACAAAAGTTTTACTCCCAATTCTATTCGCATTGCTTAAGTTAACTTTTAGTTTTAATTCGTATTTGATGAGCATGTCCAATTGTTCCTTTAGCGACTTGTTCTCTCCCTTTTCAATGAGGAAGCACGTTATTACTAGATTATTCTTCTTTTGTTGTCGTTCTAGCACTTCTATTCTCGAATTTGACATATTTATCTCCTTTTCTAGCTTCTCATTGGTCATCTTTAGCACTTTTATTTGCTCACAGCTTTCCGTTAGTTCCCCTCCGATGTTTTTTAATTCAAGAATTATTTCTTAATTTTTATTCAGTAATTCTTTCATCGTTTGCATTAATTCGCTGTCAAGATCTTGCGTAGTTTTCTTTGAGGGTGATTTTTTTGTAACATTACTTCTTTCAAAAATGCCTTGTTGCTCTCTGTCATTCATTTCTTCTCGTACATGGCTAATCATTTGTCAGTTTTAAGGTTATTTAAAGTTATAGACCAAGCAACGAAGTGAATTTTTTGATAAATAAAAAAAAAACTTCACTATTGGATGTGTAACAAGTCCTGAACATTAATTGAAGAAAAGGAATCGCCGCTCTATTGAAAAAAACGTAGACTTTCTCGATTTTTCCGCAACTTTCTCTTTTTTAGACGTGGCTCACCATATCCTGCGCTGTTAAAGCGCATGTTTAAGCAATGCCAACCTTGCATTTTTTTAAAAGTGAATTGTGAACTTCGGTTTAAGTACAATCACAACCCAATCTGACTAACTAGGTCAGCCATCTCCTTATAATTGCGCAGGTTGATAGAAAGATTGTGGAGAGACAACCCCATGTTTTCAAGTAGTACACATCGACCCCTCCCGAGTGGCAGGTTTGTCACAAGCCTACCGTTAAAGATTTGTTTGCTGCTTCTATTATTATCATTATCTCATACTTGAGCACTTTAACGGGAAATCATGAACTTTTATTTAATATAACTCTCCATTCGATGTGCTTTAGGTGTTATTTTTTGCTGTCTGCTCTTCTACTATAAGTATCTGACTAGATGGGAAAATCGAGAATTCAATATTCCCATTGTCCTTTGCTTCATTAACTATTCGAAAGCGTTTAGCTGTGTATAATAGGAAAGGCCTATGCAAGTTCTCAGGGAAATGGGAATGCTATCACATACATAACCTTTCCGTAAGTGGAACATCCAACGTCAGATTTGAAAATGTTCTCTCTGCACCATTTAATTATAAAAGCGAGCCCATGAAGTTTATATTTTATTACCAAAATTATTTAACATCTATGGCGGAGCTATAATGCGATGCCCATTAAAGGATTGGACGGCGTTAAAATTGATGGACGCGCAATTTCTAATATGAAATTTACAGATGCTACGACTTTAATGACTGCAAGTATTGGGGGATAGCGGAACTGATTCAACAAGTGGAAGCAGCAAATGATCCATTGGGCTTACTAAGCTAAGGATTGTGGATTGCAGTGAAATCTCTAAATCGAACGATGAACCAATGAACCTAGAATAATTTTGTCCACCTGGGTTCTACAACTAATAACTAAGAATCATGCAAAGAAGAAATTATACGCCAAATAGGACTTGCCAAGAATGCAACAGTTAGACTAACAAGTATATTAAAAGATACGTTTAACGAAGTGCCTAGTATTTTTTCTTTAGCTGTACGGTTGCGAGACGTGGACTATGAAGCAAACTGAGAGTGAAGGAATCGACGCATTCGAAAAGTGGTGATAAAGGCGTCACCTCTGTATACCATGGACGGCCAGACACACCAATGCGTTGGTTCGAGAAGAACTGAATATTCAGGAACGTTTATCCACCATAGGCGATTAATAAGTATTTCAATATTGTGGCCATCTTGTGTGATGCGAACCAAAAAACGTAAAACGGTTAATGATAACTAGTGGAGGTGCTAGGTATAAAAAAACTGCATATTGTGATAAGAAGATTCCCTTTGGCAGAAATGTAATTTATGACTAGACAGTTCATTTAAGAAGGGGAGGCAGCTCGAAAAGTTGTTAGCATTCAAAATGGCGGCTGAAATTCAAAATGGCGTCATACAATGGAATTGTTTGCAATTTTCTTACAATTTTCGCGTGTTTGGTGTCAATTTATATGTTTTTTAGGCCAACAAGTTCATTTTTCATGTTAAAAATAGGCTAAGTATCAGTTCATGCGGGCATACAGATGTCCTTCCTGTGTACAAAAGGCAGTTGGTTATAAGAAAATCGAACAAACTCTTCTCAGTTATCAGCATAGATCAAGCGCACGATTAAAACAATGCTCTAGTGAAAGGAGATGGAGTTGTGGTAGGGTTAACACAGGTCCCATCGGCACTAACACGTTGGATGGTAGTTGAACCGGAAATTTGTCATTTGATACAAGAGTTTGAGTGTAAAATTCGGACAGCAGAGTTATTGTTGATAAGGATATCAGTGCATTTGTTTATTTAGCTGAATCAACTGGTATTACACAGTTCCACAGTTTCATTGAGGAACGCATGGTAAAAAGTTCCTCAACACTTTGCAGCCTTTGAAAAAGGACAAAATCCCCCTCTTCAGTTCTCCAACAAAAAGCATAAGCAAGAAAAATGAAACTTTGAAGATTTTAAAAACAGACATCCAGCTGTTTTCAGATTCCTAATAGTTACACAGAATTGTCAGCTAGATATGCAGGATTTTTTCAAACTCGAAAATCAGCGATTTCCGCCCAGTAATGGAGAATTTCGACCCTGCCATAAAAGTGATCTACCACATATTTTAGAGGGAATTGTTGAAGAAAGTGACATTGTCTTTCCAGGAACCTGTGATGCTGTAATTTATGATGGTGCAGTTCTTGCCAACATTTTAAAGCCTCATCGGTCTTTAAAGACGTTTAATGATTATTATATTAACACATTTCATACTCACATATGTAACGACATTGAGAGTTTTGGCTGTCGTAGAATTGATTTGATTTGGGACAGGTACATTACCCCGAGCATTAAAGGTGAAACCAGACAGAAGAGGGGTACAGGAACCAGGAGATAAGTGCTACCTCATGTCAAATTACCTACAAATTGGCAAGAATTTTTTAAGAAATTCAAATAACCAAGAAGAACTATTTTCTCTACTTGGATCATTAGCAATAAATAACATAAACAAAACCAAGTTATTACTACTTCAGGTGATAAAATTGAAAGAAATTTCAGTGCTGTGAGTTTCTTAATTTGAGTTACTTGCCCTGGTCATGACGAAGCAGATTCAAGGATAATACTTCATCTCAAAGACATGGTAGAAAATGGCTTTAGCAATTGCATACTTCTTTGAACTGTCAGATAAAAGCCTGGAAATACTGGGTTGCATTTGGAACAGGGAAGAAATATAGATTTATTCCCGTTCATGCTATAGCTGCATTAATTGGAAGAGAAAAGGCTGATGCTTTACTTGGATTTCACGCTTTCACAGGCTGTGAAAGCATTTCTGGTTTCACGGGAAAGTAAAAAAAGTCAACTTAAAAGACATGGATTTTCATTAAAGAAGCTACTACTGCATTTTCATTCACATCAAAACCGCGAACATCCATTCCTGAAAATATATTAAATAGTTTAGAAAAAATTTGTAGTATTGTTGTACTGTTCAGCAATTCATAGCCAAAGTGTCAATAATGCCAGACAAGAACTGTTTATGATAAAAAAATCATCCACCAACAAAGGGTGCATTACAACAACATGTTCTACGGAGTGCTTTTCAAGCTGGGCACATTTGGAGACAAGCAGACCAGCGAGAAATAAAGACACCTCCAAATGAATGGGGTTGGTGATTGAATGATGTATCATGGAAAATAAAATGGTCACAGTTACCAGAAATTGCAGATACTTGTCAAGAATTAATAAAATGTATGTGCAAAATCTGTAAAAATAAGTGTGGCTGTAGAAAAGTTGGACTATCACTTTGTTATGCAACTGCAGAAACGAGTGTGACAAATGATATGATAAAACCTGAAGTTGATAAAGTATGTAATTTTAAATGTAAGAGTGAATTTTTGTAAAATCTTGTATTAGGAGGTATTAATAGAAACAGATCTTTGGTATTCATTCTTCTTTAATTTTACTCTATAAATATAACTTTACGACTTTACGAAAAGTCTCCTATATTAATTTTTTCATATTTCTGATATTACTAATGAAATTGTAGGCCTAAAAAACATATAAATTGACACCAAACACTATATTGTGCGATGGATAGTAAGAAAATTGCAAACAATTCCATAGTATGACGCCATTTTGAATACCCGCCGCCATCTTGAATTCTAACGACTTTTCGAGATGCCTCGCCTTCTTGAATAAATTGTATAGTCATAAATTACATTTCTACCAAAGGATATCTTCTTATCACAATTTGCAGTTTTTTAATTAAATGAACCATGTAGCACCTCCACTAAACTATACTCGGGCCGCCGAACAGATAGAATGGAGCAGGCAACCCAAATAACATATTACAAAGGTCACTTGATAATATTTTAATTATAATTACCAAAAAGGATCGGAGATGCCGACCCTTACAATTAGAACTAATTTCAATAATTGTCATTAAACAACTTTTTGAGGTTATGATGCAAATAGAAATGTCGACCAACTTAAAAGTCAAGCCTGACATTTGTGCACTTGTAATTGAAAATGTTTAGGCCTGTGGCATGGCTCTTCCTAAATCTCATTATTGGCTGCGGCGTCGAAACCAAAACACGTTGCCCGTGATATGGTTAAGTTTGTAGCGTTTTTTCTTTGGAGTTCCTTTATTCAACCATTTACAAGGACTAAATTGTGCATCTCTACTGCTGTTTTCAAAGTTACATGCAAGTATAAAATATTGACTTGTAAAGTAGTCTCTTAAGGAAATTTTAATTATTCATAGAGCTGCCTGCATTATGGGTAACCGTAAGAAACTAATTCGTAGTCAAGGACGTGAAAGAATCTAAAGCGACTATTGCAATTTTTCTCAGTCGTTTTGCAAGAACGAGTGACTAAAGCAACCGATGTTGGCCTAAATACTGTTAGAGCAGCCTAACAAAGTAGCGGAAGAAAATTTACTTCTCCAAGAAAACAAATTTCTAAACTTACCCCAGGTCATCCGTCGATCAATATAAAGAAGTAATCCCAAGTGTGACTTTGCCATAAAAAGAGACCTACAATGAAAGCTGTATTCGAAGTCGAACAAAATGAAGGGGGGTGTTAATTTCACTGAGAAATTACATTGCTTTGGGCGAGTGGTACATAAAATGGGTTTTCAATAGAGAAAATGTCAAGACAATAGGCACGTTCTAATAGAAAAGAAAGAAACTCTGACAAAACGTGTTGATTTTTTAAGAAAATGTAAATGTACTCTTATCTGATTTACCTAATGAAGGTTTTGGTTCTCAAAAGTTTTGTCTAGACATGAATGCAATTTTTTCTATATGTGATTAATTTTAGTTAAGCTATTACTGATGTTATTATACACTTATTTAATTTAATGACCATACATATGAATTAACCTTTATATGGTGTTTAGTTGTATTTTAGCAGTTCTAACTTTTTTTATTACTTCATTGGAGACCATATTAGATGAATTAGAAAGAGTAAATCAGAAGCTTTTCATAAAAACGGCATTAAAGGAACTGCGAAGTTTCCAAAGGGGATTATGATTTGCGGCTGCATGTCAGCTAACGGACTGTTAATTTATTTATTATGTACACACTGGGACGTAAATAAATCACTATCAAAGTTTTATTGCTCCAAATAATGTTTAAATAATAATTTACCCATTATAGAGGGGTACTACTGAAATACTTGATCAAATAATATCACAATTATTGTTTTAAAGCATAAAACAACTAAAAATTGTATTCCCCTTCAAAAGTTATAATATTAATAGTAGTTTATTTATCTAGAACGAAAAGTGGCATTTTAAAGACGAGAAAGTTGTTTACTTGAATTACTTTTCGTTCGTGGTGAATACAACGGTTTATTTCATACTGCAAGTTTAATGAATTTTAAATAAAAAGTAGTAAATCATTTCAAATTTTATGTCAACAACTGACGTATAATTTTAAAGTACTTGAACTTTAAAATTTTACTTTAAAGCACTAGGACTTTAATGTTCTATTTTTTGTACAATAAATAAGTTTTAAAGTACTTGAACTTTAAAATTTTACTTTAAAGTACAAGGATTTTAATGTTCCATGCCTAATCAGTTAAAGTACTACCTTTACCTTTGGTTATAATTATAATTAACGCTTTCACTTTGCGAAGCAAGTCACATAAGTTTTCACTTTTATGGTGTTTGAAAATGAACATATTTTATTTAGATTTACAAAATATAAAAATTTAAATAACTTCTAAATGACTTAAAAATCTAATGACTTTCTAGTTTCTGAAATTATTTGTGAAGCAAAGAAAAATACATAAAATACAATAAAAAAAAATAACAGCCAATTAATCAAATAAATGGTAAAATAATTCAATATAGATTCCTCTAATGGTTAACAACCTAAATTGTCTTCAACGAAATCATCTTCTTGTTCAGACGATAGATTAGAACCGGATTCACCGCTGCCGTCTACTGTAATAATTATTTTTTCTCTGTTATCCATAATGTATTCCCACTTATGTTTGTCGACACTGCACATATATTCTTCCATTCTTGCACACTCACACTTCCAAAATTATTTTCTGCAGAAGTGTTAACATCGTCTAAGTTGAATGTTGTATTATTTGTAGCAACATAGTTCTTTACTGACACCCATATTTTCCCAATCTGGTTTAATTCTGGATGGTAAGGGGGTAATCGTAGGACTACGTATGACCATGTTCCGCTAATAATTTCTCAATCATATAACTTTTACGTGTAGGTTTATGTAATTTTCTGGTACCATATAATTGGTTTTGTTTCATTCAACTTAATATAAATGTTTCTTACTGATAACCACTTTTGCATGTCTGCTTTTTCCAAACAAGTGTTGGATTCGGCTCAGTACAGACATTGTGATACCATGCATTATCGATGACCAAAACCGACTTTTTTGAAGATTTGCTAATAATTTTTCTTTCAGGCAATTCACATAATTTTAATGGTTTATTTCATCGTGGCAATAATCTGTCTCTTAAGTCCTGATTTAAACATCAGGAATGAATTTGGTACGAAACCTTTTCTACCTCCGGCATAAAGAATAATCAATGCTTGCTCTTTACTGACGGGGGATTTTAAAGAATTGTTGGTACCATCATCACAACATTTAGAACAGTATGGAAGCTATGCAAGTACGTTTCATCAGTGTACACAATATTTCAGCATTCGGCTTTATATTTCATCTTAAAAATTCAACACAATTTGCTATTTCTCTCTTCTCTATTAGAACGTGTGCCTATTGTCTTGACATTTTCTCTATTGAAAACCCATTTTATGTACCACTCGCCCAAAGGAATGTAATTTCTCAGTGAAATTAACACCCCCCTTCATTTTGTTCGACTTCGAATACAGCTTTCATTGTAGGTCTCTTTTTATGGCAAAGTCACACTTGGGATTACTTCTTTATATTGATCGACAGATGACCTGGGGTAAGTTTAGAAATGTGTTTTCTTGGAGAAGTAAATTTTCTTCCGCTACTTTGTTAGGCTGCTCTAACAGTATTTAGGCCAACATCGGTTGCTTTAGTCACTCGTTCTTGCAAAACGACTGAGAAAAATTGCAATAGTCGCTTTAGATTCTTTCACGTCCTTGACTACGAATTAGTTTCTTACGGTTACCCATAATGCAGGCAGCTCTATGAATAATTAAAATTTCCTTAAGAGACTACTTTACAAGTCAATATTTTATACTTGCATGTAACTTTGAAAACAGCAGTAGAGATGCACAATTTAGTCCTTGTAAATGGTTGAATAAAGGAACTCCAAAGAAAAAACGCTACAAACTTAACCATATCACGGGCAACGTGTTTTGGTTTCGACGCCGCAGCCAATAATGTGATTTAGGAAGAGCCATGCCACAGGCCTAAACATTTTCAATTACAAGTGCACAAATGTCAGGCTTGACTTTTAAGTTGGTCGACATTTCTATTTGCATCATAACCTCAAAAAGTTGTTTAATGACAATTATTGAAATTAGTTCTAATTGTAAGGGTCGGCATCTCCGATCCTTTTTGGTAATTATAATTAAAATATTATCAAGTGACCTTTGTAATATGTTATTTGGGTTGCCTGCTCCATTCTATCTGTTCGGCGGCCCGAGTATAGTTGATTTGAAGAAAATCAAGCTCGTTGTAAATCTTCAATGCGTTGGAGCGATCAAAGCCGTAAAGAAACTGACTTTAACAACCATGAATCCGTAAGACGAGGGAAAAACAGACAAGAATGGATTAATCTTATGTATATTCACTGTGGTGGTCACGACCCTAGGGAAAATTACTAATAAGAAGAAAATCTTCCCAGAACACCTTTTATTTATTTTATTTTTTAAAAGACTTGTTGGCTGATAGCGATTTTATAAAAATTATATCCCTCTTGTTATAAAATGTTTGGTCGGTGTCCTTATT
This sequence comes from Agriotes lineatus, assembly GCA_940337035.1. Classification (NCBI taxonomy): domain Eukaryota; kingdom Metazoa; phylum Arthropoda; class Insecta; order Coleoptera; family Elateridae; genus Agriotes; species Agriotes lineatus. The sequence goes on along the minus strand of CALNHX010002756.1, from coordinate 126,482 downwards.
AGTATCTATTTCCTCGGGAATTTATTGGTAAGATTTAGAAGTACTTCTGCAAACTCGTGTTTTGTTTCTGTGAAAAACCCTTTATAGTGTTTTCACTATTCTTTTCACACGTATTCTTATCTTTCAGTTACCTATCGGACTTTTCCTCTGCTCATAGATGACGTCATCTCTTTAAAAAATGATTTTCTTATCAAATGCTTTTATTTCTTATACGTATTTTTCTGTCTGTAGATAGTTTTTATTCTTTGTCTTGCTTTCTTTAATATGTCTTGATTTGCAGAGCATAGGCTGATATTGTCTCTTTTACTCTTTTTTAATTTTCCATACCATATTCACGATCTTCTTCAAACAAGAACTGGTCTCTCACTTTTTTTTTAACATTAGTTCTTTCTGTGCTAATCCAATTTCTTATTTATTAACTCGTTTCCATTCCTTTTCTATTTCCTTACTTACTTCTGTGTTTTCAGATATTTTGTTAGTTCGTCCTCATGCTTCTTCGTTACCAAATTAATCTCTGCAACTTTACAACTCTTCACATTTATATGGTCCTTTAGATAATATCTGGGTAGTCTGTTGCACGTCCTCTTGATGGCTACTTGTATTTCTTGTATGTCTCGTGTGCAACCATTTCCAATATATTATATTTGTAGCTCCCAGTATTTATACTTTTCTCATCACTTTGAACCTCTTCAAATTATAGCGGTTCTAGTACAATTGTCTTTAGATTTTCCTTGCTTCCTCCTTCGAAAGCGTTTCTATTTCTACGTATTTCTTCAGATATTCTATTGATTTGGTCTTGATTACATTGTAATTCTTTTCTGATTATGCCGTTCCTTCTTTTAGCTTCCTCATTTTACTTCTTGCCATTTTTCTAATTCTTAATTTCTTGAAAACGATTTAGTTTTCCTTTCCCATGTTAGTCCTACTTTCAGTTTTCTTCTTGAAGTTCACGAATTTCTTCCTTGAAGTGTCTCAGTTCTTTGCGGATTTGCTATAATTCTTCCCTTATACTTTACTTTATTTTCCTTTCAAGTCATTCATCGTGTTGATGACGTCTAAATTGTTCTTTTATTTCCAATTTTCTCTTGATGGACATTCAGCAAGTAATAGTTGATTATCTACCGCTTTTGTGGGCGTTGTTTGAGTTTTTCTGAAATACTCGAATTTGTTGGCGTTGCTTCTCTTTTAGATTACTGCATCTTCTTCGTTTAAAATAATCCTTTAATGATCCCAAACTTTCTATCTATCCTTTTCTTTTTCTCTCTATTGCTATTCATCGAGTTTGTTAGTGAGGGATGGTCTTAAAAATTATTTCTCCTTTCATGATCTTGAAACGTCGCGAAATCGAAATATATATTAATTTTTTTTATTTTTAGTTGTCTTCATTATCGTTTCCATAATGCTGCATATTATACAACTATATAAAATTTTGTAAGAAACTCTGTGAGTCTGAGACTGTTATAAAAGTAAGAGAAACGTCTACTTCAATGACAGATTTTTGTAGTAATAACTTTTAAAACGGTTGCTGAAAAACATTCTTTTTCAACCTAATAATAAATATTTTTAAACAATTGTTTTCTTCATAATTCGTATTTCGTTCTAAACGTTTCAGTTCAGCTATTAATTATTACGTATAGCAAATGAGCTAGAAGTTCGCGCTCTAATACTAACCATCCACTGTCACTCGTATTCATAATTTACCGTATTGTAAATTTTGCATTTACGACTGCTTTGCAAAGTTAAATTTACCGCAATTCGTGCCATGTTCACAACCTTGGTTTTGTTTTGACAACTCGACATATTTCTTACAATGCCTATACTATTTATACGCCATTTGTATGGAAATGTATCAGGTGTCTGCAAGAACAGCACCGATAACTGACATTTGGCGTTGTAATATTCGCCCTAAATGACAACAGCTTAAATTTTTCCAGAAAATACTTATTCTGCAAAAGTAAACAGCAGAAATAGCTCAATTAAATGAAAGATAAAAAATCGTATTTTTCTCTCTTCTGGTTTATAGTTTCTGTTTTTCTATTTTGCACAAGTAACTTTTGCTGTTGAATGGCAGAAATACAAATGAAAAATTGCTACAAAATCGTATTCTAAATACAATTCTACAACGCAAGCGAATCATTTACCATTTCTAAAATAGGTTACGATAATCAGCAACATTTGTCTTTGAAACGAAGTTTTGTTTAAGTTCGTACGACAAGCGTAACTTCATAATAAGCATTTTCTATGTGGCAATCTGTCCCTATACTTTCAGCATAAGTCAAACGCCAACCTTAATCACTTATATTCTCTTCGTTAGGCTTCACTATATTCACAATAATGCGTTTATTATCTTTCAACGAATATAAAATCGTATTTTATGCAATTATATTATTATTTTTACTTACCTTCTGCTTATGGTAGTAGAATAAGTACTTACCTTGAATTAGTATTAGCTCACCGGTTGCTATTATTTTCAATCAGCATGGAAGTAGTTTACGCCCTGCTTAAATATTAGGTTTCAGAGCCACAACGCAAGTGATTTATATTCCTCGAAATTCGAGCTCATTCAACCTAAAAGTTTAAAACCGCCCTCAAGTTTGGAAGTGAATTATTTTATGGGGCCAGGATGTAAATCAGGTTTGGAAAACTTTTTCATTTGCGCTTCGTTTCAAATTCAACTAACAGCAAGCAAGTAATTGCGGATATTCCGACTATAATTATCTTTGGAGTTTGTTATTCCAGTAGGTTTAGCCTTTCTCTTGAGTCATTTATTTTTAAAGACAGAAACACTACTTTTAATTTTCGCAAGGAATTATCGATCGTCGTCTTCATCAAATATCGGCAGCAAATAGGAGTTTATTGCTGTTTTATTAATGATATTGAGTTTTGAAGGTTCTCCAACCCTCACAAAACTCCAGCTTTATCGGCTTTATTTGCTCCGCCTAAAACAGTAAAAGTTGCCGGAATTCCAGCGATGTTCTTTGATCCGCTTAGCCTTCATTGAAAATTACGCCAGATTCGGTTGCATCCACTTTCCGGAACATGTTAGATTAAGACCTGTGTTTAGTGGAGTGAAATAAACCAGAGCTGCTCTTTGTGTTATTTAATCATTAGTTCTTTCCTTTTTTCAAAAAGCAAATTGTCAGTAAGTTACAATAATATACAAAAACAAAGCTTATATCTTACAAATTTACATAAGTAAGTCAAAATTTATTACGCTTATAAAACTTCTGAGAATAACAATAAATATTTAGCAAATCTTAGGTTTAAATAAACTAATTACGTATTTACACTAACTAAAGTAACCTACTAAACTAAACTGGGACCAGCTTACGTCGCGGTTCCGGGAATGCAACGTTGGAGTTCCTTTAGTTATCGATCAAATCTAAGTAAGTCAAATTTTGAGTGACTGTAAGAGGCAATTAATGTAAGCTTTGGATAAATGTCGATAACGTCGAGGCCGTCACGGATTGGCTACGGATTGCATCCTGAAAGGCGATATAAGCTGCAGTCTGGTAATAACAAAATGCCCTGAAATTTTGTACAAAAATAATCGAAATTTGTAGATTAATCCACAAACGCAAAACCGTAAAAACTGTCAGTTCCTCGTGTATTTAGTTCAGCTAAGTCACAATTGTAACCTAACACATTTTCTTACATAAAACATTTATAAACATCAATGTACAGAACTTCCTACACGCTTTAGCTTTCAGATTTCAGAACGACTTCCATATTTTATGAACACGCGGTACTGAAAGGAAGACTGGGTGTACATGTAAAAATGATTTGATCGTAACAACTCCTACATATTATGTGTGCGTTCGAAAAAAGGATGCCGAACTTAGTCTAAAACGAAATTCAAATGTGTCCCTTTATGCTATTTCGATGTATTAGTCCTGTATTAAGTTTTAAATTGTGTTCCCTCTTTCGCTTTCGCCTTACAAAAGTCATATACATTGGTCAGAGTACACGAAATTTAAAATAGAGAATTATTTTACGTCCCATATCTAAATTCACAAGTTTAATTGCACATTTTGCTAATTAATGATTGTATATCGCTACTAGAATTGTCTTTATGAAGTGTAAGAACAATGCATCCTTGTCACGATAAGTAGTAAGTACATGAGGACTTAAAAACATCGAACACTGAATTACAGCAATTTATTTGGTTTGTTTACTTCAGTTTCAGTTACTACATGAATTAATAGGCATCGCTTAGACTGGAGACGCTGACGCTGCTTTACTCTGCTACATTAGATTTGTACTAAAAGTTTACGTTTTAAAACGACGTTAGTAAAATATAAGCACACAAAACGCGTTAAAATTAATCATAATCAGTTTACTGTCCTATTAATGCTACTCTATGTCAAATTATCACGAAAGTGGTTATTGTGCACCAAAATTTTTTCAGCAGGAACATCGCCGCGACGACAGGGGAAATTCTGCTTCACAGTAGCGCTTTATCACAGAACTCCAGTAAAACTAATTATTGCTCTCAGAACTTCAGTAAAACTCGGTTATGATAGGGCTAGTTGTTTTGGCTTTAAATGCCCGCTATAGAAACGAATAAGTTTTCGAGGGAGAAGAAAAGAAAATTTAATGAGATATCAGCTTTTTATAGTACCGTTAGCGTTTGGAAGAATCGTTTTAAACAGCAACACAGTTTTAATGGTCGCTAAAGGCCTACAGCTTTGGCAATTTTAAAATTATACTAATTCCTACTAATTATAAACTACAACCTATCATTAAATTCCAGAAATAATTGCAATTGTAATTCAAGTAATTCCAAACAAAAATGGTATCGAAATTTAGTTTTTCCACAACTCTTCTTTATTTTTCAACATTTGAATGTCCCGCTACGATTTGTCATCTAGCGCCATCTGTTAATGACGTCGCATACAAATAGGGATTAAGCCATGGTGTGATTTTAAAATGTTTCACCAAACTTCGAGGTATTATTCTACACATCGAGGCAAGTAAAAAAGTTCATATAGACATATGTCCGACAATCACGCGTTTTCGAGTTACAAGCAATTTTTGAATTTGGGAAATAAATCGTAAACTATTAAAAAATATTAAGGTGGTTGGAATACTTGCTGTCAAAATCAAACAGAAAACAGTTGATGATTTTCTGGAAAATGAACTCCCAGGCCTTTTAAAGGATGTGCCTTTACCATTACGCCAAGGCATGTGGTGTATGCACGATGGGGATCCACCATATTTCCTCATACTTGTCAGGCAGCACCTATCGCAAGTTTTTGGAGAGCACTGGATAGGTCGAGCTGGGCCTATTCCACGGCCGCCACGCTCCCCAGACCTTAATCCGTTAGACTTCTTGCTTTGGGGATATTTAAAAATCCTCGTGTACACCACCCCCATTAATACAGTAGAGGAGTTAAAGGGGCGTGTTAACGATGTCTGTCAAACTGTTAGAGGAATGCCAGGTGTTTTCGAAAGAGTAAGAGAGTCATTGCGGCGGCGATGAGACCTTTGTGTAGAGATGGGAGGTGGACATATCGAACATCTACTCTGAAGAAGGTTCGATTTCGCAAATTAAAAAATTGTTCGTAACTCAGAAACGCTCAATTGTCGGACACATATTTATATGGACTTTTTTACTTGCCTTGGTGTGTAGAATGATACCTCGAAGTTTGGCGAAACATTTTAAAATCACCCTTATAGTACCCCACTTCTCAAAATCTCATTTACCAGCGCAAATTTTTTGTGTTCGATGTTAGCAACTTTTGGTGCTTGCATAATCGTGCGATTCAAGAATACTGGCTTACTGCTCAAAGCCCATCGAACATTCTACAGCAATCGTTGTCTATCTCTCCTCGGTGTGGAACAAATTATTTGTTATTTTACCAGTCTGTTTCAATTTTCATGCCTAGAAACCATTATCATGACATTTGAAGATTTCTACTTTGTTAAACAGAACCAAAAATCGTAAGTACCTTCTAATCGAAAGTACTGCTTTGAAAGAATTTTCCAAAATATTTTCTTACTTTCATATTTATACCTGCAGAAATATACAAAACGGTAAATTAGCTAAAATAACACTGCTGACAGGTTCGTCGTTATGCAAATGCAAAAATTTGCTGATTAATAAGATTTAGCGGAAAGAGATATGGCGAATAAATTTTAATTTAATTTGCGAGAAAGTAGGAGCCAGTGAGACATAAATTACTCAGTTAATTTAGTCGCTCTAATCTGCCCCTGCCGTAAAATTATGACACCCAATAAATTTGCAATTACTTCTATTTCAGAACTTAATCTCTGACATGATTAAGTTGCTCGTGTTCGCAACTTTTATTTTACCGGGGATTTCCTTACGTATTTCGCCGTGGGCCGATGGTTCCCACAAGTCAGCGTTTTAAAGGGGTTGTACATCGATTGGTAACTGTTTTGAGTGCCTTACGTTGATTATCTACAAGTAAAAAATTGCAAATTTTAAGCTAGAGGCTCTACTTATACACTATAAAAATTATATCACTGGAAATCACATCACGCTTCCGCTCGCCCTTCAGTAAACTCAATTTACAAGTTTCTTAAAAAAATAGCACCATTAACGAATATACGTCCACAACAGCAAGTTCAAACTAGTAGTGGGCTTAAAAACTAGTAGTCGTAAGCCTACTACTAGTGATGTTTACTCAGAGACTTGACCCGTACTCGGAACTCCGCCTGTCAATATTTTTCAGGTAAGTTTCTGAATAAACACTCCTAGTCCTGTCGTCGTATCTTAAAGACGGCCGTCTTACGTCTAAAGCATCTAAATCTGAAGGGCGGCGCCGACAATAATTGCAGAACGCGCACTTTAAAGTGTTTTTGAACGCCTCCCGGAACTCCTTGTTGAAATACGCGTATATCACGGGATTGAGGGTGGAGTTAAAGTAGCCGACCCAAAAGACTATCGTGACTAGGATATCGGGGTTATAGCAGTCCTCGCACAGAGTGGTAGTAACGTACCACACGAAAAACGGAAGCCAACACAAGATGAAAACGCCCATAATTATACCCAAAGTCCTCGCGGCTTTGTGCTCGCGCTTCATCTTAATTATGTTACGATCTTTGGTCGGGGTGTGGTGCAAACTTTGATTCACTTCATGGAGCGTGAGGTTTTTAGACGAGCCTCCCGAGTTTGAGAGCATGTCGCCGTTGGTGTTGTTTTGGTGTAAAAGCATGGCGTTGCCGTGCCTGTTGTAGAGAGCTTTCTCCTGTCGATTCGCTTCCCTGAATATTGCCAGATACATCCAGACCATGATGGCGCAAGGGATCCAGAAGGAAATGCTGCTGCTGATGATGCAATACGGTTTGTTCGCCACCCAGCTGCATTCGTCTGTCCCTAACTTGATGGCCTTGAGGTGATCTTCCGTCGTGTACCAACCCATGAAGATGGGGATAAATAGAACCGCAGGACTGACCCACGTGAGGACGAGCATTATTGCTACCACCTTCTTCGTCATGTACATAACATACTTGAGAGGCTTCACTATTGCGAAATATCGATCTACACTGATGCAGCACAAATGCAAAATGGAAGCCGTCGAGAAATAAACGTCCATTGAGTTCCACAGATCGCACATGAACTGCCCGAAAAGCCACTTCCCCGACAGCTGCACACTAAAATTGAAAGTCATAGCGACCATCGCCACTAACATGTCTGCGAAAGCGAGTGACACGACAAAGTAGTTTGTTATAATCCGTAGTTTTCTGTGCCTCATCACAGAAACGATTACTAGAAGGTTGCCTAAAATGGCGGCCACGATGATGGTGACCATGATGCTGGACTTCGTCACTTTGAGTAGCAGATTGTGCCATTGCTCTTCCTCCCCCATTGTGGAATTCGTCGCCGCCGACGTTGTGTTTGAGTCGTCGTACATGGCTGCAGGTGAAATTGAAGCGTCTGAATTATATTATTATAAGCAGATGGGACGTTTGCCTGTGATATACTCGGACATACATTTCGTATATTGTTCCATGCTACAGCGGCGTCATTGTTTCAATTATTTTCTAATAGTTGACAGTTCTGACGTATCTTCTGAATTATACGCCTTGCTGCGAGTTATTCCTTTTCCCTGTAGTCTGGAAGGGCGTGGGCTTCAGTGTAGCGGTTCACTGTTGTTATAACTGTAACAAAACAAAAATTCGTTAGATAGCTGTTATAGATGCTTTGTTAAAATATATAGTATTAAAGAATTTTTCATATTAGTTGTTGATTATTCGATGTTAAATTTAAATGTTAAAGGTAACACTTCTTGTTATAAAATGTATCTTGTTATTCTCAAAAAACCCATTTTGTTTTTTGTGCCGGCACCTATTTAAAAAAAAAATGAGTGTAACAAGTAAAATTATTTTTCATTCTAACACGATTTTGACTAAATAATATTTGACTAGATCTCCGGTAATACACCAAATGACTTAATCAGTTTAAATATTATTTCGGGACACGAAAGTAGCGTGCAGATGAATGGATACATGTGTACAAACGTAATGTTAGTTAAGGTGTGGCGCAAGGCTCTGACTGGAGACCTACATTTGTTCTTATTTTTATTAAACTTAAGACTAAATTTGAAAGGCCAGCTATATTGAAGGATTGCTAAGATACAGCAACAAGTGGAAAATGATCAGAAAGGCCTGTATGCAACAAACAATGTTTTTAACAAAGCTTCTGAACATTTTTCACAGGAAGAACTTTAATTACACATAGCTGTTCATACGCTTCATTGTGGATTAAACTGAATCCGGAGTAGTGTATTAATACATGCGACTGATTGACTACGTTACGCTTTCGCTCTCTTCACTTACTTTGAATGGTAATCTTTCAACTTGTTTGTATGTTTACCTTTGTAATTAATGTAAATGTAAATTGCTCTTTTGTATTTTTTCCAAATTACTGATCCTTACTTCATGACAGCCTTTTAGTTATAAGTATTCAAACAAACACGAGGCACGTAATACACAATGTAGCAGTTAGAATAGCTTATTATTCAGGCTTATGGAACACAGACGAGATAACTGGTAATACTATTATCCGTTTGGTTTCGCCTGTCACAGCTTGTTAATTTTCTGATTTTTGAATGGTTAAGACGCGCTGAGTCGTCGCTTTCATTGGCATGATTGTTGCGTGACCTACTTTGTTTTTTGATTGTCTGTTATCGAAAATTCTCGGAATGCGAAGTACCAGGTATCTTAAACACCGACTGATGTGGTCATATGGTCAAAGTCCTACTTTTAATTTTACTGAGACTAAGGAATTCCAACCCTAGTAATCGCTTCATTCTACATATCGTAGTAACATGAAACCCAAGGTTTTACATCACTTCTGAATGATAGCAATCAGTAGATGTTTCATCCGCATTTTTTTTTTATTTGTAAAAACCTCACCGGGGCTGGTAATTAAACTCGCCACCCTTAGATCAGCAGCCAAGATGCTTAACCACTGAGCTGCCAAACCTGACTCATGCTAGGCCCAATTTCATCTATAGGGACAAGGCAAAATGGTCAATTGTAACCTGTTGCTTCGCTTGGGGGCGGACGTTCTCGGAATGTGCAGCTGCTTCCCCTACGTCGATGCTTTGCGCTTACCGAGATTTGTAATATAAACTCACTTCTTATGGGATCAAGTTAAAATTTGACTTTATCCGAGCCGTTCATGGACTGCTCGATGATTATAGTTCTGAGGTCTAGTTCGATTGTCTTCTGTGGAAGGTTTCGTTTCGCAACTGTTCTGGTGCGTCGAGCCGCTGCGGTTGCTTTGCGACCATTTACCCGATACAATCTAGCCTCTTAGCTTTCGAACCAAGTTCGACTGCTGCTATACCTGAATTTTTGAGCCCGTGCGTGCACGTCATAACATATTGATGACATCATCTCCTAGTATGTTTATATGATCCTTATACAGTCACTAAAAGTACGTTGTTTGACACAGACTGATGCAAAATATAACCTGCAAATTTCGGATTTCACATAGCTTGGCAGTGCTACCAACAAGGTGAATATGTAATTTTTTATCGTCTAGACGATAAAATTGCATTTTAACGTGAAGTAAAAGGTAGATAAAGTACAACTTTAACAGTTAGAATTTAATGAATATATTAAATTAATATTTTAAAGATGAAAGAAAAAACCACAACAGGAAAACTAAAGACAACATCATATTAATTTACATAATTACAATTAATGTAAAATTAAGTGACCAAACTACCTCAGAAAATCAGCACTTTGAAAACTTGAATGATGTAGCTTGTGTGAAATGAATTGGCGCACTTCAGGTATACGGATAAGGCGCATTTTCCTATAACTGATACTTTGCTTGCTCGCTGTATATGTTATTTATCTGTTGAGGCTACTTATAACAGGTACTCTGCAGGTATTTATGTAATTTTTCGGACCCAACTTAAAATCAATTAAAAATACAATTTTGCTCGATTTATTTTAGTAAAAACATTGTATTGAGTACCACATGAAATAACGAATAAATTGACTATAATAGTAAAATAATTTACATATTTTTACAAAGAATAATAATTGGAATTGCGCAGTATTTTAACAACTAAATCAAATAAATCATTTCAGTATCATTTTAAAATAACTAAAACATTAAATTTTATAGACAACACAAATCCAATAAAGCAGATCATAAATGTAACTTAATACAGACACAAGTTTAGAGAGTGGAAAACAATAAACGCAAGTAGTTAAGAAAAACAATGAGTTAAAAATACAACATTAGTATGGTATTAAACAATTACTGGAATAGGACAGATATTTGCAACGTTTCAATCTTTAATATCTAGACACTTCTTCAGGCTAAACATGGATTTACATGTAATTAATGAATTTAATTTAAAAGAAGCTTTTAGATATTAAGAAGCAAAACATTGCTGTTTTTTTATTTCTCCATTAATTATACAATCTGCTATAGATTATTTGGCAATAAGTATTTTATAGGATTTGGTGTAAGCACTGATGATTAAGAGGTAACACGTGGGGCAGAATTCCAGCGAAATCTCCCTTTACATTATTTTAATATGTAATGTATGGGTTATGAAAAGAATATACTATTTGTCAAAAGTAATTTACAGTTACAGTTAAAATCTTGTAGGTAAATCAGATGGCTTAAAACGTTTAAGTCTTTTGGAGATACTTTGAGGCGGCTTGTGGATTGATGTGAGAGGCTAGAATGGCCATTTCGACTGCGTATATCGCTGATGTTGTTAGACGCGATGTGGGTAGGTCAGCAGTGTATATTAAATATAAGATGGGACCCAATGCGCTGCCATACGGTACGTCAGAGGAGATAGGGTGTAATGTTGTATTTTCGTATTTGTATTTTATCAAAAAGTGCTTGTTTGTTATGTATGAGCTCAGAAGTTCAAACATCTGGTAGGGTAGGTATTATTTGAGCTTGTAGCATAAGCCTTGATGCCAAACTCGGTCGAAAGCTTGTTTGACATCCAAAAACACTGCAGAGCAGTATCTTTTTCCTTCCAAGTCTCTGTATATCTTGTCCGTTATTCTCTGCACCTGCTCCACGGTACCATGTTGTTTACGGAAACCAAATTGATGGTTAGGGATTAGTTCTTGGTCGTCTAAAATTGGAATTAATCTATTCAGAATCAATTTTTCAAGGACCTTTGACAGAATGGGAGTAGGCTTATGAGCCTGTATGATGTAATTTCCGTTGGTGGTTTACCAGGTTTCATAATCATGATTATTTGCGTTGTTTTCCATTGACTTGAGAAGTGCCGGATTCTGAGGATAGAATTATACAGATGTGTAAGGGCTTGTATAGCTTTAGTTGGTAATTGTTTGATAATTGTCCCAGCGATCAGGTCATATCATGGAGATTTCTTTATGTTGATCTTTGGCATCTTCATTCGGGAGTTGACAAGGGAAGGGTGTAAACACTTTGGTGAGATATTCAGCAAAGGCATCGGCCTGTATTCCTTGATTTTAATGTTGCCTAAGGAATTTTTTTAGATGTTTGCTGGCCCTATTATACTCTCGTTTGTCGAGGTCCGATCTGGTAAGTTGCCATCGTTGCCTGAGGCGGCGTTTTTCGGCTATTTTGTCCTTTATGATGATAGGTGTATCAACTTACTATTTTGAACCATGGTGTATACAGTATACAGATTTGCACGTCTGCGAAATAGAACAAACTGTTCGTATGCTTAAATTTAAAGCATTGGCAACTCCCTGTAACACCAAACCATTAGAAAGTTGGTCATTATATTACGAATTATTATATTACAGGTGTAAATTACTTACTTGTCTCGTTCAAAATACCTTATCAAAGCGGCAACAAGCTCTTTTGACCTTCTGGGTAAGGCGGTCGACTTTTAGCTTAAAGATCCCTATACGTTTCCAGCAACTAAACTCTTCCCCAAAGTAAGTAATTTGTAGCAGCGGAAAAACAACAGTATAACTTGTTCGCAATGTTCGTTACGAAAACAACGGATTTTTAAAATGCAAACTAAACTATATGTCACTGTCAACACCTGTCAAAACCACTATAACAAATAAGTCGTTTTAAAAAGCGACATGCGTACGTGTTAATTCCCTGAGCAGAACTTGAAAACACAAAGTACCCCGACGTATTATAGTTTTTGCTATTGTTCATGGAAATTATGAAATATTAAAACAAAAAATGTACGGCTATAGCAATATATGAAGCTATATTATTAGCAAAAGCAATATTAATCATTATTTTATTGAAAAAAAGAGTAGTTTTATATTTTTCAAATGTTGGTACTGAAAACCTTACTAAAAGGCGGATTGATGACGTGCACGCACGGGCTCAAAAATTCAAGTATAGTTGTAAACAACATCAAGCTTTAAGTTGTGATCTTAGTAAGGAGGCCTTGCTGGCTGTTGGCGGTATAAGTAGCTTTACCGAATAACTCTACCAAGCTATATTGCTCTCGACCGGGAGTGCTTTATGTTTTTCCGGTCGATTATTGTTGGTTTACAGTAGTACTAACTTAAACTTGCTATTTCCATACCGGATGTACCCTTGCGATTTTTAAGCGGTGTGTATTAATTTGATAATATACCACTGGGTATTACACTTATTTTATAATAAAGGTTAGGTATATTTGTAGTATTGACAACAGTTATAAGTATGAGTTCAAGTTACTAGCGCGGGCATATTTGTTGCATTAAGGATATTGTAATTTTATTTTGTTTAAGCTTTGTTAAAGGTACCCACACTAACTTCACTAAACCAGTCACCCCTCAGATATGGCCATATAGTTGCAATAATTTGAAATTAATTGAAAACTATCATATCATAAGGTTAAGTTAAGTCAGATAACAGCGGTAACACCATTATATATTTTCTAGATTCAAATTAAAGCTCTTTATCTGCAATGCGCGAGGGTGTGGTAATGTGGAAATCAAGACGCATTTAAAGGAAATGCATTATAAGCTTTGCGTCTTGTAAATGTATAAAAGTCCAGCCCACTTAACCCTGTTGGTAACTTTCTTCAGTAAATTAAATCTGACAGTGGCAGTGGCATGCCGCATATTAAAGTTACTCCTACTTGGGATGGTATAAAACCCCCGAAACTGATTAATAAATGTCTCAAGTATGTATTGTAGTGGTAGCTCCTTGAGATTGATAATTAGCAACTAAAAAGTACAAGGGGGGGTTTTATGAATTAAAATTACAGTATAAACATTTGAGATTTGTTTAACGAATGGGCGTTTAGATACAGTTACTGCTAAATTGTGAATAGTTAATTAAAAAGGTTCGAGCAAATACGTTGATTTAGTTGGGATAGTTGTTTGGTAACACCAGAGCTTAGATCTTAATTCGTATTAAGTCAAATGATTATTTGAAAAAGTCAATTATGAAATGTTATAATAGAATATATCATATAGAAATGTATCAGCAGTGTTAGATTGTAAAAAATTTGGTATACTTTATTGCTACGGAAAATGATATAAGAAAATAACCACTTTTTTCCAAAAATGTAAAACGTTTTTGTAATAAAAGTCTATTTTAAATAATAAATACCCTTTTATAAAAAGATGTATATTATCTAATTGGAATATAAAAAGGTGTCTTTGATTAAAATCAGTGAAACGAAGATAAAATCTAATTTAAAAAAAAACTATCTTTATAATATAGAAGGGTATAAATGAAGATTTGGATAAACTACATAATATAAGTCAATATTAGATATCCTTTTGATTCGGAACTTCATGAGTTGCTGTCAGGTGAATACGTCTACAATTGGTCTGGAATTGGATGCACACACATGTGAAGGTACTGTTGGATCTTGACGTAGGGAGCATTGAGGCCTTGCGGGACGTCGCAATTGTCGTATCATAATTGGATAAGGAGTATTGTTGTGACTGTTGGAAGTAAGGATATTTCTACAAACAGGGAGCTTACATTGAAAGGCAGTTTGGATGACTACCAACTTGGTGGAGGTGACAAGGATGGGCGGTTCCTATGAACTTGGTTTTTAGCGGTGTTGTTGTCGGCATTGGTGTTATAGAGGAGGTGATTATACTGATCAATAACGGTAGCTGTTACAGGAAGCCTTGTTTTACCGAGGTTTCTAAAGGATCAAAAGGTGGACTGCTTGTGTTGTTGCGACTGACATCCTGTAGGAAGTGCTTTAGTGAGCTTAAAAAAGGTATACGTTATATAAATCTAAAACAAATAAGTCCTTAATACTGAGTGAATTACATATTTGGAAGAACTATTTACTTTGGTCGAAATTTAGAATAATTAATATGTGACACGGATCATTTAGTTGACTTCTCACTTTGATAGTTGTCGAAGTGTCATAATTATAAACAATATTATTTTGTTGTGCTGATTAACTATCATAAAATTAATTTAAATATGCATGGGCCTAGCTTGAGTTAAGAGTAGTCATTTCCCAAAGAGCTAGAAAAACAGTAAAATAAAACAGAAATTTTATAAAAGGGCATATATCTAACATAAACTTATTAAAATAAAAAGTTATTTCAATACAAGACTAAGATCATATAAGCTTCAATAATTATTCAAAATCTACCTGATTTAATTACATTGAGTAAACTAACAGCATCGAGAGGAGGTGTATAGCATAGCAATATATATAAATATCAGAATAAACATACGATTAAATTTGAGATTTATGTTTTTTTTTAAATCGAATAGAGAGTACCTTTTTCTATAAAATGGCAAAGCTTTGGAAAGAAACCGCAGACCTAAGATAATGCACTTAAAATGATTGTTTCAGCTTAAACCGTAGATATATATGTTATATATGTTATGATATCATAAGAGTGGATATAGTTTGATAATTAATACGATAAATGAATTTGGTAAAGCATTGTAGTCAGTCTTTGCAAAAGTTTAGAATATAAAAGGTTATTTGAATTAAATTTTAAATACAGATTATATTTTGAGAAATGAGAATGGAAAGAATAAATTTCATATAGTTTAATTTATAAAGTAAGATGTTAAAAGATATACAGAATTTTGAAAACTCCTTTTTGATATAATAAAAAAATTGAAATTATGCCTTATTTGTATAAATATTTTGGTGGTATACAAATAACAGGGCTTTTAACAAATCTACGTGGTACAAAAATATGAGAAAGTAATTTTGAAGTGATACAAGTACATAATCGGTGAAGAGATTGTGCAATACAGTTAATTAGATAGAAATAACCAGAAAACTACAGTATTTGAATAGATTTGGATTGAGCTGCTTTATTGGAACTGATACAGTTTATGGGAAGGAGTGAAAAGGATTTGACTGGTGTGGATTACTGCAAGTGTAGGAGCCGTGATGAAGGACTGATGTATCTTCCTGGGAATCATTCTGAGTGATTGGTGGTATTTGGATATTTCATTTTCATGCAGAGGACAGATCATCGTGACAATTAAACCTGAAAAGAAGTAATATTAGTTGGAGTACATCAAGGATAGTTTACTGGCAGAAGAGGGTTGTGAAGGAGTAATATAAAAGTCGATAGGTGCAGTCTTGGTAAAAGGAGGTTGGATTCTTCAAATATTTGGATATTTTCTGGAGGATTTAATGGCTGTAAATTGGTTTGACAGTTAATTGCAGTTGGACGTGTTTCGTGTGGTGACTAGTTGTACAAGGGGATCTGTGGTGCTGGATGTGCAATTAGTAGAGTCAATAAGGTTGGTTAGTAGTTTAGTCTAGAATAAAAATGAATTAGATGAACAATATTTATTACTTGCAATAATTAAAAGAGTTATTACTTACTATAAAAGATAGAGAAAGTCATACATCATAATAATATTTAAAACAGTGTACGTTGGTCGTATCTGATTAGAAGTAGAAGAATTATTTTGAATTCATTCAAGATAAGTGACATTTAAGGTCATTTGACAATTGAAATTTATTCTAAATATGACAAGTCAAATATAAGACAACTAGATAAAAGAACCTAACCCTGATGATTGAGTTTTCATGGCAATAATTATTTTTAAAAGAGAAATCATTTGAAATTAATTTTTAAATAAGAAATAAATACTCACAGCTAGCAGAGCAGGGCAATTGAATTAAATACTTATGGTACAGAAACGTGAAGTCATTGCAATATTTATATGGAAGTACTCTCGTGTAGATCTGCCAAACAAAACGATTCAAAATAAGTTAGATATTATCTTCAAAAATTTGCACCTTAGGTTCTTACTTGCAGACACGAGCCTATCTGAAATTCTAATAAACCGACACTTTCATTTACTCTATACTTTAATAAGACAGATGCATTTATCTAAGTAAAATTAGATCTTTATTTAACCAGGTGTAGTGACAAATAAGAACTTCAGATCAGCGTTCACAATTAATTTCTCTAGTTCCTAACTGGTAAGTTAAATAGTTGTATAAATAAAAATTATTAATAATAAAGAGTAGAATTGGGAGCTCCGGCAAATCTTTTCAACATAAATACATTAAAGTCAGGTATTTACACACAAAAAGAGAAAAATATTGATAGCAGCAGGCCATGCAAAGCGGAATGAATGAAACATGTTTTATATTGATGTTAAATGGCATGTCATGCCTCGGTAATTTAAGCTTGATTTATTATTTAAAAGCAGTAGTATGAGTTATACACTAATACGTCATGTTTTCTATAAAATTACCATAATATTGAGATACAAATATATTACTTTCGATGGGGTACTGCAAGTAACCGCAAAACACCTTTTTAGCCTTCTCAATTTACTGAATTTGTTACTTCCATTAATATATTTTATATTTATAATTTAATTACAGCTTTCTTCTTTCAGGTATTTTACTAACTTACGACCACATGTCAGTGTAAGAAGTTATTTGAAAAAAAACCTGTTACGTTGCCTGTTTTCTTTTGTCTTTGGTTATCGGTACGCCTCGCTATCTAAGCGAAAACGAACTAAACGGCGTGCTACTAACTTGGTGATAACAGCGAAGAAGATACTAGAAAATTCGCAAACGAACGGTTTCATTATAGAAGATATCAGTAACAATGTTATTATTACTACGCATACGAAAGGTTTTATTATAGAAGATATCAGGGACAATGTTATTATTACTAATATTAATATTTTGTTCTTATTTTTTCTCAGATTTGCAGCCAGCTGTGCTAATTAATTAAATTGTTACAGTTATTGTTGTTACTATAATCATTATTTTTTCCCAAGTCACATGTTCTATTAATGCTGTAGACATTTTATGACTATTGTTGCTGTTTTAAGTATGATTTTAATAGCTGAGGGGGATTTATTGCTATTATTATTATTTTATTTTTAATATAAATACTGTGGTTACTATACAATAGTCGTGTGTGTGTGTATCGTATGGCTTGTGGTAGGAGGCCTGGTGTCAGAGTATTTAGGTTGTCCGAGTGCCTCCGACGTAACCTAAGACTGTCACCGAAATGACAACCGGGACCGACAGCTTAACGTGCTCTCCGAGGCACGGCTGGCTGCGATTTTACTACCACTATAGGTCGGACACCCGGTCCGAGTGCCGACCGGTGCGAACGTTGCTTAACTCTCGATACTGTTTGAGCAGTCCTTAGGGCATGCGGCTATGCAGCCCGCTATTAGTAGATAGTGATAATATTACACAAAACGCCGAAATGCCAATCCTTACTAAAATATATAAAATTTTCGCAATGCCAAATTAAAAAATGCTTGTTGCTTATTTCCATTGAAAAATAAGTTGTTTTTTGATACATAAATTAGGAATGTTAACAAGACTGCAATAAATATTAAATTTTGTAATTTATTGTTTTGTTTAATTTTGCAGGAGGAAAACATCTTTGAGGATTTTTGTAACATCTAAAGACAATTCAAGTTTCATTTCTTTCTCTTTCCCTAAAAGAAACATTTGTTTTCCAATTTTAATATATAAGTTTGTGGATGACATACTATAAATAAATGAATATCTAAAAATCTGACTTGCAACTATTAGAAAATACCTATTTAATACCATTTAATACCATTTACGTTCGGTGAAACAACGACACCTGTTGATGGTTATTCACCTTTTAAATATATAAAACACAATTAGCAGGATAATCAAATATTTAAAATTACCTTTTTGAGATTTCATAACGGTCATTCACGAATATAACAATTCTCGATTAGCAGTTAAAATGTCTTCGCATGCACTTTTTGGTTGAAATGTACCACTCTACTCACTCACTATTTTCACTATGAATCACGTTGATGGGTTCGAAGCTGATGTGTTCTGTCGAGTATGCGGACAGAAGTAAACAAACACGAAATGTAGGTATATAACAAGCTGTCACGCCGAGATAGATACGAAAACAAGCCAATTATGTGTCTAATTAGCCGCTCGTTTGTACCCAGGATTGTTGCACTTGGAGTTATAAAAAATAGTGCTGCGTTTGCAACTCATTCATAATGGTTAGACTGTTATTCGTGCCTGCAGTTCCAGTTCTATACCAATTTTATTCGGGGCTTTCCATAATGGTAATCTAATTATTCTAACGTATTTAAGTTAGTTAACCTAAGGTACGACATTAAGAGCAACTTGTTGAATTCAAAAGCTAAATTTATACTCATACTTCATCGTGCTGATAAGGTAGCAAATTTGAGTCTCATTATCTTACACAAACTTATTTACTTTAGCACAATTCTTATTTCATCATACTTTTAAACTTATTGGATCTCCCTCGTGAGAATCAAATTAAGGAAAAGTGAGTCATAAGAGCATTTTCTTTATGTAATTCGCGTATCGTTAAACAATTTTATCTTCATCCGTGTTGTTATAGCGTCTTAACCAAATTAATTTTAGTATCGTTAAGAGCTTCATTACCGCACTCTTTTTATACAGTGAACCAGAGTTTATTGATGAAGATAAAATATTGAACAATACACGTTTGCTTATGGCACACAACGAAACTCGTTTGATTGCCGCAAAACTCGGCTCACCGCCTCGTTTTGGCAATCAAACTCGTTTCGTTAAGATGCTCATAATCAAACTTGTATCGTTAATATCTATTAGCGGCATTTACTATTATAGAAAGTAGGTGAGATTGTATAGAAAAAACTGAGTTGGTTATTTTACCAGATGACTTTGTAATGCAATTTTAAAAATGTTGTTTCCTTTTCGACCTTATTAAACAATGTTGTATTCATTACCTTTAATAATTCTTATAGATGATATATACAGGGAGCCTCTAATGATGTATACAAAAAGTTATCAATAGATTTTTCTGAACAAGATAAACCAATTTAACCAAACCTACCTACATCCCCAAGTTTCAGAAGCTCTTTGTTTCTACTGAATCGAGTTTCAAAGTTTTTCAAAATAGTAATTTTTGTAATACTGTTTTTGTAATACTGTACCACACCGGCCTGAGATAACATTTGCACTGTCACTGGTTCAGTAAATACCAGTATTTACTAACACTTTCCACAGTTTTCATCTTACCAAAGCTTGCGGCCATTTATGCTTGAGAAATTGCAGTTGTAGATCTCCGATGATTAGCTCTACTAGTTGATTTGGATGGAATGCTACTCTTCCGTGATTATCATTGACCTTCCAATTACAACTGGGTTTACGAAGGGGATTTTGGAACCACTGTCTAGATTTCTATTCGATACATACCAAGAGGCATCAGTAATTGTACTGAAGCATGGATATAATATTGACAATTGGAACAACCCCACAGTTCTATGCCATATATCCAAATTGGTTTGATAGTTGCTTTGTAAATTAAAACCTTTTTCCTATCAGCCAAAACAACATTTTAAAACTTCTAGAACTACGTTCATTCCTTTATAGTTTTTTCTGGACGTACTCCTTCCGTGTCTGCTTAGAGTTTAAGTGCATGACTCCGTAGATATCTCACTTCAATTGCCACGGGGATGAATGTATTGTTGAGCAAAGCTGCAAGGAAGGTAGAACGTTTTAAGGTAAACGTTACGTTAATACATTTCTATTAATTTATTTATTCTGAATCTCCATTTTGGAGCCATTCTTGGATTATGTGTACGTGTAGGCTAGAATTACGGTCTTGTTCATGTTTCACGTTGTTGTGTAGTTGAGAATGCAGATGTCAAAAGTAAGTACAGCATACATCCCTTGCGGCACTCCCGACGTTATGAGTTTGAGATAACTCGTTATCATATTTTACTTGGATATAGCAATTTGATAAATATGACTGAAACAGTTGGTGCTACTGATGT
Source organism: Agriotes lineatus (assembly GCA_940337035.1). Classification (NCBI taxonomy): domain Eukaryota; kingdom Metazoa; phylum Arthropoda; class Insecta; order Coleoptera; family Elateridae; genus Agriotes; species Agriotes lineatus. The sequence goes on along the minus strand of CALNHX010002756.1, from coordinate 105,799 downwards.
GCTAAGTTTACTTTAGTTTTATACTAGAGACTGTCGAAAGCCTGGGTGGAGACAAAAATGCTTTAGTGCAATACTTTCTTCTTCTAGAGCCGTTCGTATGATGTCATCTATCCGGCGTCATTGCTGAATCAGAGAATGTTGATGCCTAAAGCAAAACTGATGTGTTATAATTTGCTCTATCATCTAGGGTGCAAGTTCTTTGTCATTTTTCCTCGGTCTTTGCTTCTCTGCGACCACTTTTTTTACTTCCAAGAGAATGTTGGAGATTGGTTTTCTCTGAGACATGAAGTTGCATGTGAGATAGTTTGTTGCAGTTGCAAGCCCTCTGGAGTTCTTATTCTCAGGTTAAGAGCAAAATTTTAATTGATGTAGTATCCAAGCAAGTCTCAGTTTGTTTTTCTATTAGTTCAGCTAGGCCTGAACATTTTACTGACTATTGATGTACTGATAGTAAGGGTACAGGCGTCTAGTCAGAGGAGAGGTTGCAATTCGGCGTACGTATTCCTTCACAAATAGACATCTAAAAGATCGGCGATCTTCTTAGACTCCGATGACTTGTGAGCTGGTTCTCCGGATAACAAATTAAGATATTTTTACTTTCCTCGTCTAAAATACCATCTTCACGTTACAGAGTACCTAGATGACGAAAAGCATGTTTCTTCAATTTCGTTTGTTGGTCTGTCAGTTCATCTGTCCGTCCGTCTGTCAGTCCATCTGTCCGACTATACGTCTCTCCGTTTGCCAGTTGGCCGTATAGCTCAAAAACTGGAGGAAGACGATTGCAAGCAAATTATATGTCTACCTAGCTCAAAACCGACTTTTTTATCCTCAGATAATTGAAATGGCTCCCAGTGATAAATGTATGTCCAAGTGTTTCAGAAGGGGGCTTTAGCTTATCTTTTGTGATTTGATACAATTTTGAGAGATTTAGAGAATTTTTTGACTTGAACCATAGGGGCTTGCAGAAAATCAGTTCTGTATTGTGGAAATTTGTGGTAAAGAGGGGTAGTGCAGTTGGAAAAGCGCTAGGCTTGCATTAAGCATGTCCTCGCTTTTAATCCCGCCGGGTTCACTTTGGAACCAAGTTAACTGTGCTCTACTTAAAACAACAGACCTAGGAGATAGAGTACCAAGGTCAACACATCACCCAGACGCACACCTCACACAATGGCAGCTGCGAATCTGGGAAAAGTTGAGCATTGTACCGCCAGACGCAAGTGTATAGAGCACCAGCCTCTACATCGCAAGGTAATATGTGGTTACCGACAATCCATTCTATAGTACAGGGGACCATGCACAGTACCATCAGCTTTTCAAGAAAATTATTTCGATAAAGTGAGTTGCTGCAGCTAATAAAATGTCAACATAATTTAAGATAATAAATTTCACTATTTTATCTCTTCCTGCCTGAAGCCTATTGGTATTCCATTGAGGCACTCATAGAGACATCATTTTGGAACCCAATTTGGAAATTACTACTAATAACTTGTTCATTATCATACTGTTTTGTTGAATAAGTTGAGTAAACACAGTTTTATGTTCATCAAGGAAATGTGTTAGTGTTGCATCATCTGTATACCAAGTGCTTACACTATAGCGTTATTGGTTCGTATTTCCATACATTGCTGTGTGAACATTTTGATTTACGAGAAGAATGCAATGTTTTCTGTGCCATCAAGTCTGCGATCTGGAAGCGTTTGTGGCCGAAACTGTGTTTTTCTCTAATTTACGTTCTGAAGTTCTGGGTATATCATGTACGTTTGTTGCCTTGACATAGTGCACAAGTTGCAGCCATGTCTCTAGTTCTTTTGGATACATTTAACGAATACATACAGGCGATTACAATAAGGTTTGGTTAGATTACAGTTACACAAAAGCAAAATAACGAACTGGAACCCTTTAAATAAAAGTATAACTACCCTAAATATGAATTTCAAAGGTCATAGAATCACTATCATTGGGGTTTATACACTCAGCGACCACGCCGCAGCTGTAGAAAAGGATGAACACTATACAGTAAAATAAAACACTGCTGGAGCCTGTGGTTTGAAAATATCGTAAATATTTAACCACTGCTGAATATGTATTTCGACAGCCAAGCTGTCATCATCAGTAGCTACGAAAAACTTACACAGCAAAATGGTAACGATATCCTCGTGACCAAATGACAAATGGACGATTCCCGCGCATTTTACAGCTATTTATACTGTCTGACCCGGACGGTGTGGCCGAGGGCCATTTAACATGGCCTACGGTCAATTTAACTTCAATAAATCATACAAGATGGAGGACGGTATAGGTCAACCATCTTTGTTCAAAAGTTTATTATCTCGGTTATTAAAAATGGCTAAGCTTTCAAAAGAATTTAGTTTATCCACAAACGTCACAAAAGTGAAAGCTTATTAGTCTTTATTGACAAGGTAAAAGTGTCACTTTATCTGCCTACGCAGTTAAAATAGCGACTTTTGGGTACTTTATCTGCCTAAGCACACAAAATCGTTGCCCTCTTTCTTTTTTTCTATGTTTGTTCGCTATCTCCTCCGAAGATACTGGACCGATTAAATTGTATGATGGCTTAAATTTTTGCTAATTTTTAGACTTAGATCGTAGGCCGGTCCTTATTTTCAAACAGAGTACGAAAAAGTTTTAATTTAAACAAACCTTTAAGCAGCGGATGGGAGCACCTGTCGCCGTGGTTTATGGTGTGACAGCTGCTGTGGCCGTGTGCTATTAGCTCGGATGGTTCAGTATGTTCATATATCATTACAGTAGCACGTTATTTGAACAACAGAGGTTGGCGCAGGGGTACAGTGCTCGCCTGTCACACGCGGGTGGCCTGGGTTCGATTCCCGGCCGATGCATCTTTTTTTAAAATTTATATTAATGAAATTTACCTGAATACGTTTGCGGATAAAATAGTATATGTTATTCGGAGTAAAAGTGACTTTATGTGGCTGAATTATTCGCCTCACTAACGTTCGGCTAAATAAACTTCAGCTTCGCCACATAAAGTATCACTTTTACTCCTAATACCATAATCTACTATTTTGTTGAAATTAACACTTTTACAATTTTGAGGTCCTCCTCTTTTATACTATGACCCGTTTCGTAAATATGTTGGGCAATACTCGATTTTCCAAATCTGTTGAATCTAAAATGAGCTATATGCTATTTAAACCTAGTACCAGAATTACGACGTGTTTGCCCAATAGATTTAGAATCACAATGGGAACATTTAATTTCGTAAATTCCAGATCTCTCTAAAGTCCTCAGTTTATCTTTTGGATTTCCCAACAAATTTCTAATATTGTTGCTTGAACCATACACAACTTTATGGCCCGCTTCTTTAAAAAAATTCCTAGGCTCTTTGTAGCCGGGTGAAACCGAATTTTGATGTGAGTCCTTCACTTCTAAGACTGACCAGAGTTGTGGAATTTCGAACGTTTTTTGTTTCCTAATAAAATTGTCGATAATTTTAGAAGCGAAACCATTGTACACAGCGATGCTTTTTATGGTCGGAAGTTCAATGGTATATCGATCTTTGCTTAAAGGAAACGTTAACAGTCTATGCACTAAGAAATTTAGAGCAGCCATTTTGTGTTAAAAACAATGATTTGAATCCGCTAAAATGAATTTGTTTACATTGGTTTCTCTTCTATAACCATCGAATTCCAACTTATTTTTATTTCTTATTACTAAGGTATCTAGAAATGGCAGTTGTCCTTCGTTTTCGATTTCATATGTGACTTTTATGCTAGAAAATTTGGAATGTAACTGATTAAAAAAGTTATCAATACTACATTTAGATAAATCAAAAACAGCAAAAATGTCGTCCACATACCTAAAGCAATTCCCTGGGAAATACTCTGTGTTATTCTTAAATTCAGTTTCGAATTTTGACATAAAAAGGTTGGCAACGAAAGGGGAAAGGCTATTTCCCATTGCTGTTCCTTCGTGCTGTTCATAGCATGTTCCATCAATTTGAAAGCAACTCTGGAACATGCAATGTGTAGTTAATCTCAGTAACTCGTCAATTTTGTTTGAATCCAAATTATTATCCGTAAGTAATTCCCGCAGATATGTCATAGTTTGTGGGACTGGTACGCTTGGAAACAAAGACCACACGTCAAATGAAACTAGAATCTCGCTTTCACCAAGTTCCCAATCTTTAATTTTATTTATAAACTCCAACGAGTTTTCGACCGAAAAATTATTTTGAAGTTTTGGCAAGTTTCTAAATTCATTTTTTAAACATTTAGATGGGACGTAGATAATACCAAAAACAATAGATTTCACCGTTTTGCCTGGCTTCTGTATCTTAGGTAAGCAATACATTTTTGGCATTTCTAGATTAGAAGGAGTCAGCTTATATCTAAGGACTGGAGTAATAAGTATATACTATATAGTAGTTGAGCACATTTTGAGTACAATCGAAAATTATCGGGAAGTAGTGGTGATGAGTGATATGAACGCTAGAACTAGCAAAAAACAAGTAGTCAAGTATTTGGAAGATCAGGCAAGAATGTTGCGAACGATAACGACCAAACACTAAGAAGCATATGTGAGAACTGTAATATTAAAGTACTAAACGGGTTTTTAACCATAAATACATCCATAAGTATATATGGCATCGGGATACGAGGCAACTTCGCTCAATTATTGACTATGTCATAATAAAACTAAAAACTAAATTGGAAACATCTAATCTAGTAAACACAAAAATAGAATTTCTAACTAAATATGTTACACAGGCGAACAAGAATTCAGAACCGACAACAAATCAAATAAACGGGACTAAATACAGAATATTGACCTACTTTATGATGAGAGCGTGCGAGGACTATATAGAAAAAGATTGGATGAACAATTAGACAACACTCTAAAACCCAACGTAACTAAAGATCTCTACGAGCACATACTTCAAGCCATTAGAGAAGTATCCCAAGAAGCACTTGGGAAAAGAGACACTAACCAAACGAAAAAAAGAAATACCATATTTTGGAAAGCCAAACTTGAAAAACAGAAAGGTCTTAAACAAAACCTCTAACTCCATAGCCATTAGAGAAGTATCCCAAGAAGCACTTGGGAAAAGAGACACTAGCAAAACGAAAAGAAGAAATAATATATTTTGGAAACTAGTACTTGAAAAACAGAAAGGACTTAAAAAAACCTCTAACTCCATATTCAAAAGCGTATCATGTATCCGGAACCGAGGTACGGCAAGTGAACTCGATCGTAGGAAAGCTGCGGGACATTGAAATGGACTTCGGGCGAATATAAGCAGGTATATCTAGTTCGGAAAAAGTTCGAAATTAACAAATAGGAGACTTCATGGACATCGAAACAACAATCATTGGGGACATACAACAAAAAGTAATTTGGTATGGTGATGTACAAACAACGGGTGGGGACTGGATGCATCGAAGAAGATGACAATTGGGAATAGCTGTGGTAGAAAGACGCTATATACATGATTACAGTTCGGGCATCTTGAACACTGTGCTACTTCTGTATATTGTAGACGTGGTTCTACGGTAACATTTTAATTTGTAAATAGTTCAGCTTACAGTTTTCTTTATTGTGTATTGCAGGTTCAAAGTCTATATAAAATATAAGGAGCGGGTCTTTAGTTGTGTGTTCTTTATACTAACAGTGTTTCGGACTATATGTTCTAGTGTTTCTAGTTCTTCCTTTATCTTTGCAGCTGGGAACGATTGATGCAGTTGTCTCAGTACTACACGGTAGGTTCGGCTGGTCTTCATTTGGTACGTATGGAAAATTACTTAATTGCCTTTCAGATACTTTGCATAAAGATTAGAGGCGGTCTCGGTATTTTTACATCATTGGTTTTTTGAACTTTCCTTATTAACTTTATTTTACTTTGCTTCAGTTAAAGTGAAACCCTCCGAAACCTCCGGATATAACTAAGTTTGATTAAATTGGTTTGCACTGACCCCACACATCTATACCACCCATTTCTCCACACTCTTTAGAGGTGTGTATATATACACAGTGTTCTGCTATCAACGAATTTCAATCGCTAATAATTTTATGCATTGCAAATGAATGGTAAATTATAAAATAATAATAGACAGTTGCAAGACGAGCAGAAAATATAGCTACCCATAAAACTAACTAATTTCATTGCATTCCTTAGTCCATATAGACTTCTAGAGAAGATTAAGAAATAGCTCAGTGGCATTCAATCAGGCATTTCACTTTCTGTTTTGTGCATATATTACATCTATTGTAGTATCAGCAATTGCGGAGCATACCGAAAGAAAACAATCTGCAGGAATTATAAGCATGCAAAAAATATTACATTAAATTCTGGTAGTGAAAGCATTAAAGCACCAACTAAGAATGTCAATTTAAATCTTGTACGATACGAATTGTCAAAAAGCATTCAATATTTTTATAAATGTCCATAAACAGCCTCATAGATTTAGATTTAGTATACGTTTAATATATGGAAAACTAAGATCAAAAGCACTGCGCTTTAGAATCCAATATTGCTGCTTGTTATGTTTTAATCGGTACTTGTTTCAGTTCACATAAAATTTTAGGACATATTCGGCTTCTAAATTGATTTTCTTCTAACATTACATATTGTATAGCCGAAGTCGTTTATTTATAAACGATGTTTCTATTTAAATATTTTTTAAATGCTACAAACGGGCATTCACCACTACCTTGCAAAGCAATTGCCTTGTCATAATGTAAAAAAATTGATGCTCGTTATTCTATGACGCATTATTAACGAGTCACCTTTCTTTGTTCCCAATTCTCCATAATTTGTACGTGAGAGAATTCTGCAGTTGAATAGTCTCTGTATCGTCCTTAGCATTACGTTCGCCTCCCAGCTACTAAAATTAATAACAAGTGAAGGTATTTATTCTTTGCTAAAGTTGTCTGAAAGTATTATTAATTCTTAACATCGAATCCGAGTAATCTTGGCTAATGTTAATTTGATTGCTACGTTATCTAAAATTTAAATTCTGTTAGTGTTTTTACTTCTCGTTCATTATTGTTGCCAATTTCAAAACAACTCCTAACAGGATACTTTTGTGTATATCAGAAAGTGAGCACTTAAGATGATAGGCATATATTTTCCGTCATATTTTATACTTCTAAAAAACCGATGAATTAGTTAACCAAGAATCACTAAAAGTAATTTAGTATGCATTATACATTTAACGCCAAATTGGAGAAGTTGTGGAGCTAATCTGTAAAACAAAATTAAAATAAACATGTTAGAAATCGGTTTTATGAATTGGTTTATTTTATCAAGTCAGCTATAAAATGTTATTTTACTGTCAGCAAACGCTCTTGTTGCTTACGTTACGCTGAAAGTTCATATATCAGCTGAATTTACATAAAAACTATTCAAAAATAGCTGTTGGGAATTTAGAGTATTTATTTTTACTCATATGCGTAATTTATTTTGTTGAACATTAGCATACTGCATAAAAGTTTCCGATCTGCAGCGATAAAAAACACAAGATTTCTCTCACGTAACAGAATTTAATATCTTACTAATCAAACTAATCCCTCATGAGATGGTTATACTGCACAGAAATTTTTATGCTAAGCTAGAAACTTCTTTGAAATCTCTTCAGCATTCTGAAAACGTTATCCTTTGTGGTGTCTTTCAGCTTTGGGTACAGCGGAACCATAAGATGGCTAATCTGAACTACCACATTATTAGCAAAAACAAAACAAAAACAGTTTCAGCATTTTGCAACGGTCTTTGGCGGTTTTCGCAACTTTGAAACAAAACTCTATTCTAAAGCTCTAAAGCTGTGATAACGCATCACAAGTTAGGTTCTAAAATATTATTTAATGTTATTATGGTATTTTAAGTTTTTGTACCACCCTGGTGAAATTTTCTCTTTTCCAGACAGTAGGGGTCGAATTTAGTTCCATCCGCTCTGTCTCACAATAAGTGGCGAATTATGCCGAAAAGTTTGAAAATGTCGACAAGAGCTCATCCATCGAGTTTTTAACATCGAAGCAGTCCCCCCGGCTCATTGTTCACATATTGAGGGAAACGTGCCATTGACCGTGCTTGAATTTGTCGTACGGAATATCAATAGCAGTATGAGAAGGAAATCGTTACAGCTGATTGGGGTGCTATCCTGATTACGGTTGATACCGTATTTAACGTTTGATTCCTCTTCGTATTTTCGAAGTAACGGGGTGCTATGTTTTTGTCGTCGTGAATGATTCATCAACCACCGCTAGATGGATATTGACTATTCTTGAACTGAATATCCTTTGTTACCACGCAGACGAGGCCGTGGATATTTTATCGCCTTCCTCAAGACGTCAGCTTCACTTTTCTGCAATGGCTAACCAGGCAGAACTCGTATTTTAGTTGCATATAATATCAGTGCGTAGATAGAAAGTACATTAGATGAGCCTTCGCGTGTGTAATTTTATTTTAAAAAGTAGTTTGTTTATAATGCCTTACCAATCGTCAGACACAATTATATATATTATATAATATACGTATAGTGACATAGTTCATAAACATCTGTGTCAAAGTTAAGCAAAAACGCAATGCTATTTACGAAAAGTCAGATAGAAGATATCCAAAAACTACTCAACAAGCATATTAGAGATATTTTGAAAGCGAGGATTTTATTAACCTGCTGGACAAGGATTTAGCTACCATAATTTTGGAAAAAAGAGGTAAACAAATAGATTCACTTAAAACGAATGTGCCTGTGAGCAAACAACAAAATGAGTAATTGACGCAAAAAAGCATCTATAAAGCTTGAACTTGATAAACAGAAGCACAATTTTTAAAGCAGGAACACTATAGCAGAAGGAACTGCCTCCTTATTTATGGTATTCCCAAAGAAAAAAATGAGGATACTGATTTAACAGTGTTGACATTATTTGAAACCAAAGTGGATTTGATTCGATATGCTCGATCATGATACATTACATTGGTTTTCAGGACAATGCTGTTGCCGCTGACCTCCCCCAGATATTGAACCTTCGTCGCAAGGGCCTCTTAATTGTACCATTTCATCAAAAGCAGCTTTTCAATAGATCATTTTCATACACAATTGTTGACTATCTTAATAAATATCGTAAACTTATGCTTTTGAAGATCAATGATAACATTTAAATATAACTTACAGGAGTTGCATAAAAATAAGCAGAATCAATAAACAACTCAGAATTTGGTGCATTAATATTTCTTTTCTTCAGTTTTCATTATTAAGTGGAAGAACAGTTTCTAACTATTGTGATCTCAAACTGAATTTTTGCCTATAATTTTATTACTTTTGTTGTTCTCAGTGATCTATTCAAATAATTGCAATGAAGGCCATATCATTATTATTATTAATAGTATTACTATCATTGTGAAGTGGTTGTTTACTTGTATTCCTCTGTTCGCTGGAAGGTAACTTACAGGAAGTTTTTAGAATAAATAAACCCAGGCTCAAAAATATTCCAAAGAACGTTTATACCAAGGATTGTACAGGACTGCCAAGAACACCTCCTGAATAAGCTGATCGCATTACGTTTTGTATTTTGAGGGATTCATCAGCTGCAACAGCACAAACCTGCGCGGCACCTCCGAAAATTCCATTCTATCATAAACCCACCATTCTACCGGGCCCATTTATCAACTGTATTTAGCTGGAGTAAATTATTATTGCAAGGCTGATTAGTTCTGTGAGTTACTAGTGATGTTTGGGAATCGAGATATATTTAAATAAGCAGGTTATTGAAACTGCCATGGGGTTGAAAGTCAACAGTATATGGAGATACTTGTTTAAAATTGTTAAAGACTCTCATACGTATTGAAAGGAAGAGCATATGCAATATTGGGAATTCTAAAGAAGTTTTTTGTGAATTAAAATTTCTATCAATATATTATAGGTACAAATCCCAAAAGAAAGTTAGAAAATCCACAGAAATCATCGGGCTAATGATGTGGTTAAACTAGCTTGGCAATTTTCTGAGAATTTATCGAAAGAAATATAAAAAAATGGATTATTAATAAAAAATCAGGAGTTAACTGGATGACACTATTTATCAGACGTAACCGAGAACTTTCTCTACGTAGTAGACTTGAAAAAACTGCGTTTAATTCAACAACAGTAAAGCGCGTTAAATAAATCTTCCGAATGTTTCAAAGCTGGCATATAACCTACTTATTAGCATATCTTTGGAGAACAATATACTTTCTATGCATTATTGTGAAGTTCGTAAAGAACAAGTTCGTTAGATATACCAGAAAACGGTTAAGTCAGTGTTAAGTTAAAAAAGTGGTAGAAGCTGCCACTTCATTTATCATGTTAAGTTAACGTTGAAAGGCAAGATATATCTTAGATTATCTCCACCCTTTAGTAAAAGGTGCACAACTAGAGCTAAGGATTTTTTTGTTTAAAACTGAATTATCTGAATTGTGATAAGTAAACTAAGATGTGTTTCTGTCAACACCAAACGAGTCCCTTTTTTTTTCATTTTCTTCTAAAGTACAAATGTCGATGATTTTATTTTATGGAAACTACTTTTATCTTATATTTTTTATACAAATACATAAAAGTCATTAAATTAAATTGAAAAACACTTAGATATATAGTTTTATTCAAAATGTCTTTTTCACCCCACTGCTCCCCTATTCGAGAACATATTCAAATATTTTTTGAAAATCTGCATCAGCTAAAGGAAACTAAATTAATTGTTTTTACATTATATTAAATCCAAAGAAATTGTTTTTATCTACTGAAAATGTTTCATGTAAGTTACCGTGATATCACCTGTAATATGTACTTGATCGTTGTAAGAGTTGACAGAGTTGACACCATTAAAATGTTTGAAACAAAATGCCTTGTAGCTGTGCTCCAACTAAATAGTTAAAAGCGGTAGTGGTAAGGAATTATTCAAGGAAAGAATTTTTGCGTTAAAACGTATTTGATACGGCTACTTCCCCTTTTACAATGTAAGGGTTTAATGGTAAATACCCACTGCGAGAAAGAAATAACCATAAAACGTTAGTTCCATTAAATGTACGAATGGGTCTATTTCGTTTCTGAAATTTAACAAGTTAATTTAATTTTCAGTCAATAATGAAACTATAAAACTCCTTAAAGCTCAATAAAACTTAGCTCAAATGTCGAGTAACAACAGTAAATTCGACTATAAAAGAACGTAACGTTCCAAAAAAATCAATTTAATTGTAGTGGCTTTTCTCCTCATTGCTCTAATATTCCCCCAAGCTGTAATCATAATCTTTCGTTCATAACCAAAGGCTTAGAAAAAACGCATTTTTTAATTAGCTGGAGTGTGAAACGCAGCTTCGGTGTCGGTTCCGCAAAGAGAATTAGCCGGAATTAAAATTGTTAATAAAGTTATGTGTCGTGAACATTTTAATAAGGTGCACAGAGGTGATTAAGTTAGCTATTTGGGCTACAAGTATTCTTTACGAGCCATGTTTACATGGAATTATGAAGGATGAAAGGCTAATTATGAAAGAGCAAACAGCGGCAACGCCGCAACTTGCTGATTCAGGTAAACCCCGGCCTTATTTATACAGGATTTGTAAATAAACCCGCCGCGAAATCAGATTACAGCCCTGCAAAATACGAATCTCTGCAAATGATTCTTACTTAGCAAAACAAACAATTTTTACTTAGGGGCGCGGAAACATTTTTCTCGGCAGGCATTCCAAACACGCTTGTCGACAAGGATTGCTCCGGGCGTTACCTCTCCGGGGGGCCGTGAAAAATTCCTGAAACCCACATCCTTGCTCGCATACTGCACATGCAGGAGTAAAATTATCGGTGCTGGAAGACGACGAACTGGCCTTCGTCCAAATTAACTTGAAACACACTCATGCATACGAATGGGTTGCAACATCTTGGCCAAAATAGCCCGCTGCAATTTAAGTGCAATAATGTCATAACTCTTAAGTGTCTCCGCGGTCCTGCAGCAGTACGTTGCAACTTTGCGATTGTTTGGAGGTGGGAGCTGGAGAAATAACTGTACGCGATTTAACTGAAGATTTACGGCTGTTTTAAAGCAAATAATTTCTGAATTAATTACAACGTTGTTTAGACGTTGTTCACCCTTGTTTGGCAATAATACACTACCCTGTAACCCCAACTAATAAAATATTTGCATACTATTATCACTTTTGCGGTTCATTACACCGCAACATATGTAAATAGTGCAAGGGTTGGGTTGGGCTGAATGGCGACCGAATTGAATTTGAGGCAAATTGAGAGAAAATGCTTTTTGATGACCAGTCAACATAGGTGAACAAGGATATATTTTTCGGTAGCTTATCAGATTACATAGCGTTCTTTAGCGGCCCCTCTTCTATTTATCTTGGACGATTGTAAATATTCTCTCAGGTATCTGTTATACTTTGACAGATGCTTCAGGATTTAAGAGAAATTTTTATCACTATTGATTATTGTTGCCATATACAATTATATCATATCCTTCCACCTCATAAACCACTCTGCTGGCTAAATACATTACTGGATAATATGAGCAACGCCTTTCACTTTCACTATATGTTCACATTTATGAAATATAGTGTGAATGAGCTTCTAATATCATACATTCAATTAACAAAATCGTTGTTCATTGCCAGTATTCTCATTAACATCCTCACATCTGCCCTTTCTCCTTGAGGAGGTGTGTGCATTAAGACCTCACGGTTTCCAAAGCCGGATTGGGGAATTTCAGCAAAGTCGATACTACATTTTTCTGAACGTTAGAGTTACTGCGTTTGGAACGAAAGAATCGTATCTCTGAGCCACCTGCACTGCTAATTAAAGAATACCACATGTAAAACATAAAAGATATTCATTTTACTTCTTCTACTTTTTTTATGTTAGGCCAGTGACCTGTTTAGTTGCATAAAATTGTGGTTCTATGAACCCCCGTTGTTTGTAAGCCGGGTAGGTGGCCAGCCTTCCCTTGTTAAATTAACAACTATCACAGGTGTTAGCATGGTAGCCGAAGAGGGTACGATATTACCATTTGCTCGTTGGGCTACCGGCTCACCCTTTTACTGTTTACACAAAAATACCCCTCTGATTTTTACAGGGAGATAGCAAAGAAGCATAGCTGTGCAAATTAAAAGAAAAATTGTTTTGTATGGGTTTAAATGAGTTATAAAGGGGGAACAGTGTCTGCTAGTAGCGCTAGTTGATTCTTACATTAATAACGAGCAACAGAACCTATACAGTGTTTTCCGATTGCTTTTCACCATGTATCAATTGTGTTTCACTTTATCTCAAATGCTTTTCCCTCTTGTCAGCAATTGTTAATTTTGACAAGTGGGAATTACATTTGACAAACAGTGAAACACAATTGATACATGGTGAAAAGCAATCGGAAAACACTATATAACCTCAAACAAAAGCAACATTGTTAGTTTGTTAAAATGAGTGAAATTAAGGGAAAATTCAAACAAATACAAATATTAAAGTACGTCTAGCGAATATACAACTACAGGTTGTTAGCGCTGCTAGTTAAGCGGGCGATGTCAAACTATTGGCATCCTCTTCTGCATTACTGGTTTGCTCGCAGTAAAACGAACACCTGTAAGGGTGTTCGTGATGCTATCTCTGTTTGACTTTTGACGCAGATAGAGAATTACCGGGTCGTTTTACTTGAAACTTGTTTTACCAGTATACAGGGTGAGTCATTTTAATCTTTGGACGCGTTTATCCGGTGAGGGAAGCAAGATGTGAAAAAGACCCCGGGACAAAATTGTTCGAGATGAAGGAGGACAACATTTGGCACCAAAATCCACTCCCCCCTCCCGCGGGGGGGGGGGGTTAAATTTTCAAAATGGAATCTCCCATGTTTTTCCATGGATTCGGGTTCCTGATAAAAAAATATTAAATTTTTGTCCGAACAATTTTTCATGAAAATGCTTTCTTCGGTCAGATTTAGAGCATCTCACAATCCCACCCTTGGCGTTACCCAGGAACAACGACGGGGAGCTTTTTTCGCGTGAGTCCCCTTGCCTCTCACGTACGGAGTGTTCTCATTAAATTCGCCAGGAGTCAGTGGCTCTCCCCCGCGCTCTGGTCATGACCGTACATCACGAGCGTAGGTCCAATCTAACGTTCTGGAACCTCAATCCTGGAAATTTGTGCATTTTGGTGAAACATTGACACTTTTGGCCCTGATGACAGCTACCTGACAGCTGTGATGACATCGTGTGGGGACAATTTTATGGCTGTAGACCTGGTAACTCCATATCGAGCGCTAACAATCATATGTGCTGTTTCGGGAAAATGTCCATTCACTGTAGTTCTTAAATAGGGCGGGGGGTCATAATTCTGACCAAAGAAAGCATTTTCATGAAAAATTGTTCGGACAAAAATTTCATATTTTTTTTATCAGGAACCCGAATCCATGAAAAAAATGAAAAGTTTCATTTGAAATTTGAAAGTTGACCCCCTCCCGGGGAGTACGAGGGGGGGAGTGGATTTTGGTGCCAAAAGTTGTTCCCCTTCACCCCGAACAATTTTGTCCCGTGATATTTTTCACCATCTTGCATCCCTCACTGGATAAACGCGTCCAAAGATTAAAATGACTCACCCGGTATATTAAATCCACCACTGTTCTTTCTCCCGTCAACATGTAAACTACGGCGAGGTATTTTTGTTGCCACTCAATTCGCTTGACACCAAATGTTTGGCGAAAATATTTTGTTGCAATATTCAAAAATTGCAGTAATAACCAGTTTAATCGACTCGTCTCATAGCTCTGTGCTTAACTTTCACCAAAGAAATATTGTAGTGATGTGGCGCATGCAGTACTGGAAACGAAAAGCACCGCAGATGTATATTTGCTAGATGTGCTCCAATTGAGGTAAACCATAATCTAAACGACGTAAATAAAAAAGCAAAAAAATTGCGTTTAGACTTGGCGAAATAGAAAATCAAAAGTATTCATAACAAAAACTAAAATCTCGAGGAAGTCGTCCGAGAATAAAAACAACAGTAGAGGCTCCTATAGAAATACAAGATCAAACAAAACCCAAAAAAAAATTAAATAGCTAAACATACAAAGAAGGGAGCTAAAAATAGCATAAGTTTGTATAAAGATAAATGTTAATTTGCACTGGAAGTTTGAAGTGTGCAGTTAGGTATGAGTGGGGAGATATCAAGAAACCAACACAAGACCAACATGCCTATAACGTTTAACGTCACCCTAAAAAAAAACTATGCCGCCACTGCTATTTGTGAATGAAAATGAAATGTAAAAACCTCTTCACGCGTGGACTCACGTTTAAGTAAGTAGATCAAAAATGCATCAGCTACCGTGTATCAAATAGTGTATGACTGCTTTTGAATGTCACTGTTCCATTGATCTATCCGCTTAGGAGCATTGACGGCCCTTCGAAGCAACTTCGAAGGCACAGCCTAGCAAACTGAAATTCCGTTTCCATCTCGTTGTGGTGCCGTAAAATTTCATCCCCACTCCTATTGAAATACTTGAAGGAATCCCAAATTGTTCGGAAATCTATTCTTCCACTAATGTTTTGCATACCTATTCCATGTCTCGACACAATTCTAGAAGAATCTCTTGTTATTAGTATGTATATCAAAGCCAATTACTCGTAGTTAATCTTGGAACTGCAGTTGTTCGTTCTTTATTTAATTACCCGACGCAGTGGTTAAACGGGCTCCCGTTATATGGCACGTAGATTGACGCAAATTCGCCCGTCGTCATTCCTTGGGCTGAACCTGATCATTTTACATCCACTAAGCACTGGCCCTGAATCTTGCATTTTGCAATCGTTAATTACTGAATCCAGCTAAGTTGACCTGTTTTATTGGGCGAGTAATACACGCGTAATGCACTGCCAATTATAAATATGTATTAAGTTAAGCAATGCATGTGTTAAATAAGTTTTCGGTAAGGTACATCCCCACTGGAATTGCAGTAACGCCTTAAGCGACCTATTTTGGCTTGAAGCCAGTTTATCAATGTTGTTTTTCTTTGGAATTGTATCACGGTTCACCGCATGTTAGGGTTTCCTTGTCGCGCACAGGGTACAATTCTTTGTTTGTTGACGTTTCATCTTTGCAGCTGAGAGTAGTGTTAAATGAATTTTAGTTCAGTACGATATGCTGAAGTATTACTTTCGAGTCCAACCATTTTTACTAATTTGCCATTTTTGTCGCAAATGCTCAATCAATTACAACCAAATCAAAATAATATGAAAGATCTCAGAAATCTGCATACATTTTTTGAGTGCAGTAGTGAAGGAGCTTAGTAGGTTAGGTTTTGTATCAGTTTTGACACAGACTGACGTAAAACCTAACCTGATAACCTCAAATTTGACATAGACTTACAGTTTCACCAACATATTATTCATAAAACAAATATTTCAAAGCCAACCATGATTTTATTTTCATTTGCTCACATGTTACTTTGACCTCACATTTAAATGATGGTGATGCACTTACGTAATAAGCTTAATCACTACTTTCCCATATATCTATAGCTTTCACTTGAGCGTTAAAGCTATAGATTCACCTCCGCCGCCTTCGTTGCAGTGGAAGTAATTTTTATATTCAACTAAAGCGTGGCAGTACTAAATCCTGCTAAAGTTTGACCTGATACGAAGCAACTTTGTTAGGCAGCACTGCATTTGATATTAAATAACTAAAGCGGGTTAGTAAGCGTTTTCAGACAAAAAACTGAAACATAAAAATTTACATTTTAAAAATTTTGTTAGTAATTTAAATTAGAAATTATAGGGATAAATATTTAGATTAGATATATAGCTCTTAGTAATGTTTGCATTCGCAATTGGCATTCCTTTTACTGAAAAATTTCCGTATGCAACTTTAGAGTAAGATTGTCTTTCGGTTTCCATTTCCTCTTGGAAAAGCTATAAGACTTTCCTTTTCCGCGATCCTTTTGATGATGCTTTGTGAGCAAATTTATCCTGAAAAGTGGTCAGTAGTATGGTGCAGAGTTGATTTTATTGGTTTGCATAATTACTGCACCCGTTTGATTAATTCAGGATTTGCTACGGTTGCTACCAACAACAGTTGCCAGCACAAAATCTAAGGTAGGACATTGTTGATTCTACTTTTACGTGGTTTTTCTTTTTCGCTCTCTTCTCTCTCTGCTGTTTCTGCGAGTGAACCCAAGATTCGTCATTCTCCATGCTGTCTGTTGTAAATAAAATAGTATTAAACCGCTGTTCCCTCATCTGGAGGGTTTCAAATTAAGCCCTGGGGAAAATCCGAACGCCTGCACAACAAATGGGCTCTGGCAGACTCTTATCTGTTTTCCACGTAAACAGCAGCTGCTCAGATCAGGTTTTCTAGGCTAGGAGTGCGATGCATAGCGTATCGAATCACGTTCACCACGGAGCCTACTCACTCCAGATCTTAAATTTTATTGCAATTTATTTTTGGTAGTCAACAACTTGTTTACCAATTTAACTTGATTGCTATTTCTTAACTAGTAAACAACCGTCTCTTGCTTAACAAATTTTTGTTTACGTTGTTATTTTCCGAATATACGCTACATGTCCGCTATCCAGCGATTATTTCGAAAATTAATTTTCTATGCTGTAAATAGTACCATTTCTAAGAATTCGTTATGTTCGGTGATGCCTTGTCGACAACAGCATTTGTTTAATCCTAGTTGATGCGTTTACAATTAAGGCCACTTACTACTTCGCTGAATCGCTACATAGCGGTATCGTGTCATCAAGTTCTTGGTATCTGCGCAATTTCCGTACACTATTAGTTTATGTGCTGCTGATGCAAAAGTTCTCCTCGAAATATTGACTGTCCAATCGGAGTTATCTTGTATTTGGCGATATGATCCAGCACGCCACAAACGAGTTTACTTGGACGTTTAAATAAATTATCGAATTTTGAACCCGCAAGCCCTGTTCGACGTTTGTTTGTGAACTAGTCATTTATAAATCAGGTTTTGGGGTAGACATTAGGCACATCCTTCTATTGGGTTTATTTTGGCCAAAAACTAGTGCAGTTAAGTAGGAATATAAATTTAGTATATCAAAGTATAGAGTTGCATGTTTCTGTATTAAGAAATAATAATGTTAATTTAACAATAAAACTGGTGGTAAAATACACATAATTGAGTAGAGTACAACTTGAAAATTTTAACTTACGTAATTATATTTCTTCCTAAAAGTCTAATGACGATATTCCTCCCCATAATTTTCTTCGCTGTATTCTCATCCGATATGCAGCTGCCAAACAGCTCAAACTCTCGTCGCTTCCCATCCCTTTATTGTAGTAGTGAATTACAACAATAGGTTGTAAAACCAGAATTTTTATGCCTCTTGATTAATGTGATATGTCAACTATTTTCCTTCCTAGTTGTAACGAAAATCTGGCTTCCTACCCCGATGATTTATTTCCACATTTATAGATATAACCAGTTTGTAGTCGTATGCATTGTTATTATTAAATAAACTTAAACGTCATTGTCGTCAAAGTATTTCGTTAGCTAGCAAGCCACGTCCAAGACACAGCTCCGAGTGCATTGTGCGAAATAAATAAAAAAGTCTGCCTGTAAGTGTACAAAACAGTGTTTTCGTGTCCATCAAATGACATTTTCATCTTATAATGAGCAGTCGGCCGAGTGGCGCCACACCTCGCTGCCGTCATTCAATGGATGACACAACCTTGGGCGATCCCAGTATGGGATGCAGTCTGCAAAATTCGTAGGTAACCTTACATCTACAGGAACTATTTGCAGTTTTGCGATAAGTGCTGGTGTTCAACTGTTAGAAGCTTTTGCGAGCGCGAGGAAATGCGCTTACGTACATGAGTTGTGACGGGTTTTCATGCTTGCAGCACAGTCAGGGACGGTTTTAGACAGTACCCCCTTGAAGAATATTAACGTTCGTGTTTTTAAGGGTAGCTATTTCAGCGCTATTTAATATTGTTATATGTATATCAGACATAATTACACTAGCTGATTTGACTGGCCACTGCGCGCAGAACTAACTTGCTTAATAAACTAGTTGCAATACTGCAAAAGTGTATTGGAATTATTGCCGAGTAAATCTTGCACTATGTTTTTTTTAATCTAAAAAACAATAATTGCTTTCTTGAAATACGTGAATTTTCTATGAAATGTGTCAACACAATATCTTCATTGGGAAATTCCATATTCCTATTTCCAACTTAGCAAATGTAGAAGGATGAGGCTGTGGGTTATTTGGATAACAATTTCTATACATTTCAGCTGCTCAGCTGAAAATTTTTGGCAAAAAGTATACTTCTAGCAATTTCACGCATTCTCGATTAGAAAACCAATTGATTTGTAACAGATACATTCAACACTGTAGTATGTGACAGATATTGAGCATTTGTTAATTTGTTTGTTTGTTGTCTGTAGTTTTATTCATGGCCCTATACGACCAGTTTTACTTTAGTAATACTGTTTTCATGTACACAGCAAAATCTTAATATTAATATTTCGTCAACTATTAACTTTAGGCATACAGTTAGATAATTTACTAAACTATCAAATACATTTTCGTTCGTACTAAAATATTTTCAACGTAAAAGGTACACCTTTTCTCTACGACTTTTCTATATCTCATAACAATGGAAAACTTCAACGGGCCCTTAATTTATAATCAACCTGAATATCTATTAAAGATAACCTGAAATGATCAAAAAGATCGATGAATGGTTTATTGGAAAGATTTATATTCAATTCAATTTCGGTTGTCTGTTTATCTGTATGTCTGTCTGTCTGCATGTTGGCGGTATAACTCAAAAACTGTTTGTTGCAGGAAGACGATAATTTGCATGCGGACTATATGCGTACCTGGTACGAAACCGAAGAAATTTTTGTCAAATATATACAGGGAGAGCACCGTAAAAAATATAATTTTTCCTATTTTAGCTTTAACGCAAGAGCTACTAGTAAAATAAAAGGAATATTTTGCACATAGCTCAGGTTTTTACCCTTGAAGAAAAAGGGAATACCTTGGACCCCACATATACAGGGTGAACAGCTTAAAAATCAAATTTTTCTTCGTTTTAAATTTTCAAAATTTTTTGTTTCAAAATTTCTACTTGGAGTGGATATTCCGTATAAAGATTTTTTCCAGCTTCCCTTAGTAGATCTTAGCAATCGAATCTACCTATTCATGTAATGGGATATTTTAAAGGGGTGTTACTCGTGTGTTGGTTGTATACATTTTATTTTACTGTCTCTGGTGATTTGTGTAATTGCATCCCCCATATATCGCCTCGATATCGGTAGTATGTCGATATCGTCGGCATATACTGGGACTTGTACACTTCTATTAATTATCGCTTCTGCCAGTCTCATCAACCGTTCAAGTGCTAGCACGACATACACTCATGCTTCAACGTGAGCGAGTATTAGTTTCGTCAGTAATATAGGATGAGATGGAATTTCCGTTTATTGCGTTACATTGTAGGAGTTCCTTTTGGTAGTATCACATGCGCTCTTAAAGCCAATAAATAAGTTCATAAAACTTTTCATTGATAAGTCTTAAAATGAATGTCTCCGCAGGTGATTTATTTCTAAGAAATCCAATAACTTTATCAGAATTTCCTATTCGTACATATAATACTATAACACGTTATCAATGATCTTACAGGCTACGTTAAGAAGGGATATACTTCGCCAGCTGTTTAATAAATTCATTTACTTCTGTCGTTTTGCGTATAGCTACGTATAAACATTTACATATTTTTGAATTCAATGTATATTAGGACATAATGGACGAATGATAGTGTTTGAATAGCATGTGTACGCGCTTGGTGCTAATATACCGTTAAATTATCGTAATTGGTACAGTCCATCCGTAAAGCGAGCGCAAATGCCAGGACACATACGACATTAATTAAATGCCATGATGCTGGATTATTAATCAAATGAATTGGTAGGAGTAGTATTGTCTGATATCATCAATGATGGCTAAAATTTCCATTGAACAAGCATTATTATGCCATTTCAGCCAGTCCCCATGTGCACCGGGTGAATGCAGAGCTCGCGCTAACTACATATTTTCTACAGGAAGAGTTTAAAGTTGACGGCTCCTTTAGAAAATTATGAGTTACAAGCTACACGACACGGCCTTAAATGCAATGGCGTCGCTCTGAACAGCCAATTAGGAAGAACAAATTGCACTTGTATTGCAGTTACAATCGCTGAACTTCATAACTCCGAGTTCGTAACTTCAATTACGTGTGTTGAGACTAAAATGTTCATTGCTGAAAGTTGTGCTCGTGTAAATTTAAAGGATTAGAGGGATAATTTCACTGTTAGGTACCGAAGCCATATTTAGCGCCATTTCTTGGTTTTGTGCCTTTATTTCGCGCCATAAATCCGGATTAAGGCCACAGGTCCATATGCTCTCAGCAGAAGTAAAATGAAAACATAATAAGCTAATAAATTGCATGTACATTTTTCTGCGACAAATGCGAGGACTTAGAAACGTCCTCCTTTTTCCAGGCAACTTTTAACACCCATCTTCAGGAAAATGCCGATTTCGTGGCTTTCAATCAGGCCCCTTAAATCGCGCGTAAATATTTAATAAGAAACGGGGGCTTCCCGACACTCTGCATATTGTTATTGTCTATTCGAATTTGGTCCTCCACGAAAAGTTTGTTTTCTCAAACCATTAGAGCCGAGTGAGGCAAAACTTCGGTGCGAGTCGTACGAGATATTGCGTTTCCAGTGACAAACTTAGGAAGTGAGAAAAGTTAATAAAGCAATTTCAACTGTAATTGGACTAGTTTGTTGTAACTTCGTTAGCTTAAGATTCGACTCTAATGATATAATATTTAGTCGCGGCTTCGCACCTCATAAAATTAATTCAATCCGCGCGCCTCCAAATGCGGCTCCAAAAACCCAGCTTATATAAATATCTGAATCTCAGCAATCTGCAATAAAACTAGTAAAACTGGGGGAACTGCCAGTATGGAGCGTTACTCATTACACCAGCATATATCCTTTCAGATAGTTCACTCACATGTTGGGTTTACGCACACTTAAACCCCGGCAGCCATATTTTAAAATTAAAATTGCCGGATATTAAAACTCATACTACAAGGCTAAAGCGTCATTTCTAATTTTTGAGAACAAAGAGATATTCATGATTGAAGCACAGCGAAACTAAAGCTACTTCCTTCCTGTGGACATTCGAAATTACGTACAAACATGCGAAAATACTTTTCGTACAGTGAGAGGTTCAGGCTTTAGCGCACATGCCTTCGTTCAAACCCGGTATAAAAATTCCTGCAGAAAAGGGAGACGGGAGGAAGGTGAAAGACTCGATGATTTATGTAGGAATAATTCATGTATTTGGAATTGCAAACCGGCGTTTTTAAATTTTCATTAGCCTGTTAGGCTTCCAACTTTAATCCTTGATTGAGGAAGCCAAGTTTACAGCGAGTTAAAAATACAGATTCCTATGTTTAGGACTAATTCAGGTTAGAATTTTGCATGGCCTGCTTCTGCCGAAAAGGGAATGAAAAGGTCTGAAATGGTTAATATGGAATTTGGATCGATGAAGCTTGCTCGAGCTTTCAGAGCCCAGAATATACGCAGGTATTTCTGAGTAAAAGATACGTTAACGTGCCGACTTCGAACTAGTTAAAAAACTTGAACTGGATAACATAATAAACGAGATATTTAAGTAAAATGCTATTCACTCTCCTTGTTCGTCAGACTGTAGATAGTGAGATACTGAACTACACAAACAGATACTAAAACGCCAATATTCTGACTAAAATTAATTTAGTTTACGAAGTTGAACATCGGAAAGATAAATCGTAAATTGATTGCGTAAGCCTTTGAAACGAAAGCTAAATATGAAATAGAAATTGAGAATTTCCAGAAGAGAAATAATGAGTTTTACTATTGGTACACAAAATAAACATTAGCGTACTGCGCCATCAGGGAAAGGATATATTTAAAGTTCCCAAATAAATCTACATACAAGAAGCATAATATTGCAGCGTGTTTAAAATTACAACACGTCAATGTATTATCTGTAACCTCTTTTTACCTACCCGTGTGTTTTCTACGCTTGCGTAAGCGTTTGAAACGAAAGCTAAATATGAAATAGAAATTGGCCCCGATTCGAGTTACAAAGTTGGAGGGTGCATTTTGCGCTTTCGTAGCAGCCATTGTGTTAGGTGTGTGTCCTGGTAATGTGTTAACCTTGTTACTCTACCTCTTAGGTATGTGGTTCTGAGTAGAGCACAGTTAATTTGGTGCTCAACTGAGAATGATCTCACCCGATCGCCAAGGCTGCAGAAAAAATCCGACTACCGTGGGATTCGAACGGAGGACTTGCTTAATGCAAGCCTAACGCTTTACCAACTGAGCGATTCGATTTCTAGCCCAATCCGGGTTTCCAATATTAAAAAAATATATATGTATCACAGTAATACCTTTATAATAAGCTTATTAGTTCGGAGATTTTCAATTCAGGATTTCGGGTAAGTGTATCACTTCAACCTATTATATTAGATTAGTACACATGAATTAATTACTCGTACTATGGTTAATACTAAAACAAGGCCGTTTGTCTTCATGGTATATTTTCTAATAACGCTGATTTAGACTATTTCAATTAATAGCCAGTAATGAAATGTAGAAGTGTGATCGATTAGAACAAAGTTAAAAAAAAATTAATTCAATTCCTCGGACAAAAATTGCAGTAGTAAACTGTATAGCTTGTGAAAAATGATCAACCCCTAACATCCTAGTGTAGTTCATCTTTTCATTTTAAATACGTTTCTAAGTCGTTAAATGAATTTGATTTTAAAATTTATTATTTTTAATGTTGTTTTAATACAAAATAAACACAAATACTGTTATTGCCAAAAAAGTTATTTTCTTTGCTTTAAATTAGCAAACTGTCAAAATGCGACAAACAAAAAGCTTATCAATATCAAGTCAATATAGGTACGGCTATTGAGGATTGCAACTCAAAACATCACCCTGTAATAGATATTAACATATCTAGGAATATTATGAGTTTGTTCAATAGTTTATCGGTTGCAGTATGGTAATGGTTGCCATGCACGCTAAAAGACAGATATAGTTATGATTCAATTACCAACATACTTTTGTATACTATGTAAACAAGGGCTTTTAATATCCTGACACCGGGAATAGTATATTATGTATTAAGAACAGTAAGGACATTTTACCGATCGAAGACAACTGTTTCGAAGCGATGACTCCAATTATTATCTGAGATCGGGAGTGCTTAACGTTCGCGATGCGTATAGCGTTTTTTGCAGGATCGGAACAAAAAATGACTTGTTAGCTATATTTCTAAATGATAAAGTAACTACCTTATTTTTGTTTATAAATTGACTGCTACATCTACGGTACCATAGTTATTATGTTTACAAGGTACTGGGAAATCGAATAATCGTATCCAAAAAAAAAAACTACCTTCCAAGTAGTTATCAATACTTCATTCTAGTGTGATATTAGCCATACTGGCTTACTATAGTAACAGAACACTAATATTGACTTTTTCTAATAAAAATAACATTTGTTTAAAATATTCACTATACCACTAGTGAAAATTGTCGATTATTTTC
Source organism: Agriotes lineatus (assembly GCA_940337035.1). NCBI lineage: Eukaryota > Metazoa > Arthropoda > Insecta > Coleoptera > Elateridae > Agriotes > Agriotes lineatus. The sequence continues at coordinate 81,188 of CALNHX010002756.1, read as the reverse complement.
ACTAGTGAAAATTGTCATAAAATATTCACTATACCACTAGTGACAATTGTCGATTATTTTCACTAGTGAAAATTGTAGATATAGTTCACGCTAATTGGTGCTAATAACAAAAATACTAAATTATGATTGGTTAATAGATAACATGAACGTGTGTTGAATAGTCAGTAAATTTGTATGTAAATGAATTTGTTAATCGTTTCCCCGACAACGATTTTGAGTCTGAGTCTGAGTTTGAGCAGGGATGTTAAGCGCATCGTGCATCGTTTCCAAACAACGGGTAATGTTCATACAGGAAAATCTCCTGGAAGACCAACCCTTTTAACTTAGGACACATTAGAGGATATCCAGACACGCAAGACACAATTTGCTGAAAAAATTCTACACGACGATTGACTACCACAATCACTGGCCTCTAATTCTGCAACACTTTTTGCCAATACAAATACTGCGCAAACGAGCTGTTCCGCATTCAGGAATTGCAATAATTGTACCTTTAGTTTCAATATTAATAAATAATTTCTTCATTCTTTGTTGCTGTTTCATTAGGTAAAGGTAAAGCGTCAGGGTCATTTCAATTCCCCCGACAGGAGGACGGGCTGCTGTATGGACCTTGCGTCCCTTTTCAGCCAAAACCGGGAATTGTAGGATGGGGTAGAAGGTGGTGAATTGAATAGAGGCCAGGAAAGGTGAAGAACCACTGTCCCGGAATTCGCAACGGAAAATGTATTCTGTTGACTCAAGAAATCCACCTAAAAACCTGAATCAGAGCAGACCGCCGAGGGAATCGAACTAACGATCTCCCGAATGCTAAGCAGACGTGGTAACCACTAGTCTCCTGAGCTCGGTCTGTTTCATTAAATTACCGTAAATATATATAAATTTTATTTTCCTTTCTAGAACGGCAAGTAAATTACTCACCGTTTTCTTAGGCCTAACAACCAGTAAATGCAACTTACTGTTCTAACAACGAATATACTAAGTAAACCGAAAAGACCGTTATCTTCAGGAAATTATATAATAGTATTAGAAAAATCACTTTATAATTAGAACAGCAAAATTACAAAAATTTTAATCACATCTACCACGAGGAAAAAGTTTATACAAAACTGTTAAACGTAACGTTATATAAATACGTGTGCTATTAACTACCCTCTTCGAGTTATTATTTATACTGTTTGTGGAACATGCTAGGAAATACATACAGCATGTCCTCCGCCGAAAAGGTTAATAATCTAGTATAAATGCATCAACAAAGAAAGTCCTGTCGAGTACATTCACAATTGGCACGAGGCATTTAATTACACCAACTAGCCAACATTATCACAGCCCGATAAATTCAATAACACTTGATGAAAACCAACAACGAACAAACACTTTCCGAAATATAAATCTTCACTAAAATGCTTTCCAACCCCGAAAATATCAAGTGAAGGACTAACGTAAAAGTAGTATAAAAACCGATCTATAAGAACTTTAGGCATATTATTATCAAATATTGTGGTGTCATTAGCCCACCATTGGTTATTTCTATTTGAAATATTTTACATTGCTAGAACGCTTAATAAAAGATTACCTTAATTGTTAACATGTAAAATTTGAAAATTATAATAAAAATCTATATTGTGGTTATTACTTCAGATATGATTCGCAAAAGCTGATTTGATGGTTAAGTTGTCGTAATTGACTCAATTATTTAGGATTACAGATTCGTGTTCAAATGTGTAAATGCCTGATCTATCTAAAAGGCGGATGGGATCTTCTTTGTAAACCAAAAAGAGGGCAAAATTGGTATTGTTCGAAAAAAAAGATGGAATACTAGAAATCAGTAAGTAAATGCAATGGAGATGCGATTTCTAAGACGAAGAAAAAATAAAACGAAAAAGATAAGATAAGAAATCAGAAAAAACCTACAGATGGAACCCGTAACGGGGAAAATAGTGGAAGGACAATTAAGGTGGTTCGGACATGTGTGCCGCAGGCCAAGGGACAGAATAGCAAAAAGAGTGTATGAAACTCGAGTACAGGCAAAAAATAAAAGAGGGGGGCCCAGAAATATATGGGAAGAGGGAATACGAGAGAATGCAGCGAGCAAGGGAATAATATGGGAATGAAGTGGCCCAGGATAGGAAACTATGGAGAAAAACGTGCAGAACGACATAACAAACTGAACGCGCCCCGTCTTATACACCTAACTCTCGAAAGGCATAGGATGAAGTAAGTAAGTAAAAGACACAACGAATTGTTTATGGCAAAATGGGGTTTGAAATCTAGGAAATTTCGAAAAATATTTTGTTGCTACTTGTTAATTTTACAAATAATAAAATAGATCACTGGGCGTATGGGAAGCTAAACGGTAATGAATTTTAGACAACCCATATAGCAAAGAAGGCCTTGAACTAACTAGACGAGACTTAAAGTTGGTAACTAAATTGAGAATAGTAAAAGGACTATGACATACACTGTTTCTTAGTTCTGACACAAACTTATTCATCGGACCATTAGCAATAAATTCAAAGTCAAGGATGTTAAGGTACTCACGTATCATATCCATGTAATCAGTCTTATTATGTATAACCAAAGCGTTACCCCTATCTGATTTTGTACATAATATATTGGTGTTGGAATTATCAAATTCCTTTAGCAAATTAATAGGAGTTTCGTTAAAACAGCCTTTATTATTCTTATAAATCCTTGCTGTTATTTTATAGCAGTTTAATTTGTCGAAAATTTAAGAGCTGAGGTTTGTCAACTTTCGTAAATTTAGTTACTCTACGTACGAAAGTTGTAATATGTAACACGACACGCACGCTATCGCAGCCGGCAGACCGACTGTATAGGCCTAAGCTGAGGTGGCTTCCATTCAGTGTTAAAATATCTATATTTGGCTTATCTTCCTCGCCGCTCTCCTCCCGCTGCAGTCAATGAAGTGTCGAAAATCTCAACATTATTAAAGGGAACATTACTAAAATTATTTATCTTGTGGTGGAACTCCTAATCGCAATATTTATATAAATTTGAAATTACTTACTCTTATAATGGGATTTCAAAATCTGATTTTATTAAATAAATTAAAGAAGAGGTATTACACAAATTGAGCAACTGTATCTTTAATTCTAAACATGTTGTAGTGCAGCAGCATAATCGCCCTGAAAACGTCATAGGCCATGAACTAAAGAATGTAAAATGTGATTTAAAGTGCATTACTAAAGCAGCGGGTAAAAGTAAAATTCGCGATGTGACAGTTCTAGTGAAAGAGTAAATTGTACGCGTACAGTAAGAAAGATCTGTAATGTCAAGTTTGATCTGTGTCGTCGAGTTGAAGAATAAAACTAACTTGTCTAAACGTCACGATGCAATTTTTAGAACAGCAGGATCCATGTTGCCCAACAAATCCTTTTGCCCCGACTAACAATAAGACCAGGCGAAAAGGAAAGTGAACCCTGGGGGACAATACAGTCGTAAACGACTATGAATGAAGCAGGCGAAAAGAGAAAGTCCTTTTGTTGGGGGAAGTTATTTCAACCACTTGTGCGACAATAGAGCAAAGGTAGCTTAGCTGGACGTTGACGCGCAACTTATATAAGCGCAAGTAGTTTAGTTTTTAAGATCACTACACAACATTTCACTTCACTTCATATTCCGACATTGCGCATTTTGGCGGTGTCGGCGACCAAGGTCAGATTCTAAGGTCTTTTATAAATAAATAATTCCGTATCGAAAACCAGGCTTCTCACAGTTCGTATTTGTATTTTAAATTAATTGTTATGGGCCAAAAGTCACTTTTCGTATGAATTTAACTATTTGCCTTATCCCTCCCTAATTCAAGTCACTTTGGACATTTTTCTAACTATTTACTCCATATCTGACCAAGTTTAGATTTACAATAGATTAGTTTCATGCATCCATATATTTGATTTTCTTCAAGTAAAACTACTGAAGGTTAGGCCTCACGTCGTACGCGTGCTATGTTGGTTGCAGATACGATCTTTCCGCAAATTTGGAATTTCGGTCCGCGCTGTCATTAGCCATGTTGTCTTGTTAGAATACGGATGTAGTGAATTTAAGCATCTGTGGTTAATCGATGCTCGAATTTTAATTCAGTTTTGTTACGCTCATCCTAGCATAGAAATGTACGTTTTGGTGTGAATTTGGTTGGAGCGACGTCTCCGTTATTTTGTAGTGGCACATTTCCAGCACAAACTACTGTTTGGATTTCATCTAACCAGCGCATGTTACTTTTTTTTGGCAAATCGGAGCAATACACCTGACGGTATGCTATTTTGACAATTCTTGGTTATATTTCTAAGGGGAATTGTTGCCCTTTTAGCTCCCCTTTGGTACGGGCGATGAAGGCACCCAGGTTATGAAAGCAGTCCCTTAGTACGAACTAACGCATCTCTGTTGGTGTGCTTCGAGCTTTGTATATGGTGGCGCAAGGATTTGGCCCCTCTTGGAGAGTACTTTCTCCAGGCAGTTGCCGCAGTCGGCTACCTGTGAGTTTGGGAGATTTCCAGCCCCTACAACAGGCTTGCAGATTTACTGGCCCGAGATTTTTACGTTACCTACAGCAAGGCCCGTTTGATCACCTGGTTTCCTCGACATCGTGCAGCAGGTTCCCGGTCTACACGTTCGCCACCTGGTGCAGTTAAGGTCTGTCTTTTGTAATACATTCAGCGTTCCTGTGCGGTATTGGCTCGGCTAACTTAACCTGTGTTTTATGGGCCCCGTTTTAGTGTGTTTAAGATTATTTATTGTAGCGCTTTGGGCTACGGCCAGATTTTGATAGGTTAATTGATTTAATATAGTGATATCTCAGCTGCAGTCTAAAGTAAACTTATCTTGTTGCTTTAACAACTTAATATTTGCAAGCTTTGACATTTAAAATCACCATTAGAGCTCAGGCTGTGTCTAAAGTACCCGCAGAAAGACGATAAGGTTCACTTATGTAAACTTTTGTAAAGCAATTCTTGCATACGATTTTTTGAAAGATTTTGTAGAGATCTGTCAGTTCGGTTGAACTTAGCTCATTGCGGCCACGCCTTGCAAGGAATTTGCGCAATTAGTCCGATCGTTGTTTAAGGCAATCACGCCCCCTTTAGGGCGAGATTTAATAAGCGTGTTTCGGGTTATATTACGCCCTATATTAAACCAAGATCTTGGGAAATGGTGGAGTTTTTTGTACAATTGATTACAAGAATAACTATGTATTTTTGCAACTGAGGGTTTAGCGTTGAATTCAACTTGACAAACGAAAAAAAAACCTTAGCTACCGCTTAAATTCAAGACGCGTTTGGCTATTCATGCGAATGGCTACGAACTCCGACTAAATTTAATCTGGTGAGTTTAATCTGTGATAATTGAACTATATTATTATATGCAATCTGGTTTGTGATCTTGTTGTTGTGTTGATATACTACCGAGCACTGTTGATATATTATTGAATTATATATACTCTTTACTTATGCCTGCGAATTTTATTTGAGTGCCCTTGTCGCTATCTCTAATTTTCAGGATCGCTTAGTAGCAACTTCCGTAGTGTATTGTTTGATGATTAGCAAATTGCTGGGTTAGCTGCTACTTGGCGCTCATAAATTACTCTTCATTTCAACTTTCGCTTTGAGTCTACTGTTCGACCCACGACCAGCTCCGGCTGAGAATCCGGTAGCCTTTGCCACTCCTTATTTTATTGTCAGAGTGAGGTAACATAATATTAACGAATTTGTATATGTTTGTATTTTGTTTTTGTGTTCTAAAGTAAATAAAAGGAATGTTATTGTTTTCCACAAACGGTTGTAGTTTAATAAACATCATAACAGTTCCAGTGGTGCAAACCACCAAAATGTGTTGAGACTATTATAAATTTTGTAATATTTTTGGTAGTAAATTACAAAATTGCTAAAGTTCTAAATTAACAAACGACATTGGGTTCCTTGTATTAGAGAATAAGTTAATGTAATTCATTAAGTTTTCCTCTAAATTCCTAGCAATTAGGAATGAGTTCTCTAAGTATAATATAACAATTTAGTTTTCGAACAATTCAAACTTTGTCTCTTGTTTGGTATACAATAAAAATCCAATCCCTGTTTTACATAAATAAAGTATTTACTTGTTGAATTGCTTCGTATGACCTCCTTTCTACGTATGACAAACAGCGAGATCCTTTAAAATAATATATTCTGGAACGTAAGTCTGTAATGCTACAGAATGTATTTAATTTAGACAATTTAGCCATCAAATCAGTTTTTGCGAATCATATCTTAACTAATAAAAACAATTTCAATTTTTATAATTATGCTCACATTTTGCATGCTAACAGTAAAGGTATTTTTGTAAATTTTCAGGTAATGTACGAAATTTGAAATAGTAATAAGCAATGGTGTGTTAATGAATTGACGACCTTTGATAATAACTTAATTTGCTAAAAACCCTTATAGTTTTGTTCTGTGTATTATTCATTTTGAGTTAATCCTTTCATTGTTATTTTCGGTGTTTGAGGGCATTTTGGTAGAAATTGAAATATATGTTTTTGCGATGTGGGTTTTCATAGGTGTGTTTTTCAATTTTAAATTTAGCGGGCTAGACCAATTGCTAGCTATATGGTAGTACTTAATTTCATTCTGGCAATTGTCAATGTATTCGACAAATTTTTTTTTGTTAATCAATTGTAACTGACTTAATAACTTTTTCGGTGGTGAACATGCTCAATTTATTTTCTAACATGTTCCACAACAGTATAAATATTAATTTGAAAAGTAATGTTGATAGCCCATGTGTTTATATAGTTTTTATAAGCTAGGGTTTCTTCTAGAGAGGTGCGATTAAAGTTAACGGTCGGCCCAGCTGGACCTGAATCATGTGGCTAATTTAATAAATAATTTTTCGCATGTGAAGGTTTTGCGCTTTGCGAATTTACCCGATGGTTTATATAGGTACCATAATAAAATACTAACATTAAACATACTTGAAGGGTTTACTATGATTGTATAAACACTTAAAACATAAAAACTTATTGATAAACTATTTAGTAGAAAAACATTATTAGGTGAGTTTGAAAATTGCTACCGCCACTGCGTTTTTATGCACGCCAAAAAACCACGATATTTCGTCAAACTTCTTTCCGCGGGTTCAAGTCAACGTCTAACAAACATCGTGTGCTCTTTTTGCATAATGTATTAGCCATCTTGGGGACCTTATTGTCTTTAACGATTGCCTAAGCATAGCCTAGAAATGTTAAATTTCTCTTCCAATCTCGTTGCTGTGCAGTGGGAATTTAATTTTGACCCTTGGTGGGATATGTATAAGGACTGCAATCGTCCCGCCATTAACTGTTCGGAAATCTTTATGTATTACGACGTTCTATACCAGGAGTGGAGAATTTTCCTTTAGTCGACGCCCGTTAATGACGCTCTGAACTGTTGCTATTATTTAATTAGCGATTTCTGTGCCCGAGACTTTCATTGTCCGAATAATCTTCGCTCAGCGCTGAAAGATGGCTTGGTTTTGCCTTCAATGCTGCCAATCCAAACTGCTGCCTTTCGAGCTAATTTCGACATTTTCTATTAGTTAGCAATGTATGTTGTAAATTACTTTCGTTAATTTCGTTAATTTAAGCGATGCATATTGTGTGATATCCAAAAATTTATTTGGGTTTTTAGTGCTTACCCGTTGGGAGTAGAGTTGGAGTATACATATTGCTTTTTTTTTTTTCCGTTGAATCACACTCAAGAAAATAGCTGCTATGGCATTATATTTGCTCGATGTGACGTCAGGAGCAGCAAGTAAAATTCTAAAGGGTTATTTTGTTAGTACCGTTTGTTCAGAGTCTGGGTGTTAACCTAACATAGTGGTTTCCAAATTGCATTGTATGTGAAGCGTCATGCAGTTACGTGAATTCATCAGATGGCACTTAACACAAATTAGACACCACCTTATGGGTTTCTTGCGAGCTACAAAGGGATTTTCCCCAGTAACGTTACATTTCTACAAACTAATAAGTGTGTTGCTGAAGTAATATATAAAATGTATTCAAAGGAATGGTTGTGGATTAGTTTTATATGTGAAGGATGGTCGTCGGTGCATTTCGGTCGGTTGGTTTGATTTGAGTTAATTTCTTAGTTTAGCCAGACACAAAGACGAAAATATTTTTGTTTTGCTTCATACGATTGTGTGAACAGAGAAATTGAAAGACACAGAAAAGTATTTCAGATTTATATACTGTGTGGAGTGTTTTGCATGTCAGTTAATGCATTTTCCCCACAATGCCCTTATTAAGGGGTAAACGCTTTAGTTACTCCTGATGGTAATTCGGTTGCTAGAAGTTTCACAAAAGTAATAATTTTGCAAATACTTTAAAATCTAGAGAAAGTAAACTGCAAGATTCTGGGTACAAGGCAATATACGACTTTAAGAATATAAAAGTAATCCAGATCTTTTATTAAAAGTAATGCGGTTTGTCCCATAATGGGCTACAAATAAATACCGAGATATTGTAGCGTTTAGTTAACCTAGAACCTAAACCAGTTCGTCTAGACCAGTGGTTCCCAAACTTATTTGGCCTCCCGCCCCCTTTTCAGAAAAAAATTACTCAGCGCCCCCTGGAAATCTACGTTCTTTAAGCGAACAAACAGAAAGATATTGTAGTGGTAGCTTCTTGAGACTGATAATTATCTAAGAGTATTTCTAGGTAGGAAATTATTTTGAAAGAATAAATTAATTAGCAATTAAAAACTACAAGGGGGGATTTATACATTAAAAGTACAACATAAATATTTGAGAATTGTGTAATGAATGATACATTATATACAGCTACTGTTAAATTGTGAATAGTTTATTAAAAAGGTTCGACCATATAAGTTGATTTAGTTGGGATAGTTGTTTGGTAACGTCAGAGCTTAGATTATAATTTGTAGGTATTAACTGACATTCGGAATAACTAAAGTGAAAGCCAAACCCAAATGATTATCTGAAAAAGTCAATTATGAAATGTTATAACAAAATATACCATATAGAAACTTTATATAAATTATTATTGCTAGAGAAAATTATATTTTTAAAATAAACAAATCTTTTCTGAATTTATAACCTGTATTTTGAGTAAAAGCAGATTTGAATAATAAAAACCCTTTATTATAATGGTATTTACTTTCTGGATGGTATATTAAAAGGTGTGATAAAGTAAAATTAAAGAAACGGAGAATAAACAGACTGAATAAATAAAGTAACAAACGGTATGAAGAAGAATAAGAACATTTAATAATGGTATATAGTCTTCATGGAATAAATAACTCTGTAACTTCCATTTTGTGTGTTTATTTGTAATAATGTTACACTATGTTACACAACAGATGAACTATGTACGAATGGTTTTTTTAATTCTTTTTATCTTCTCTTCCTTTTTTAAGCTTTCAGCGCCCCCTTATTTTTATTCACTGCCCCCCAAATGCACCCGAGGCTACTATCGCCCCCCTGGATAGTTCCACCGCCCCCCAAGGGGCGATATCGCCCACTTTGGGAATCACTGGTCTTGACTAATAGTTACTCAACACCAAATGGTATGCTTTGTAAGCCATAACGTTCGTCTCTGAGACTGGGGACTGGCATAAGCCTCAACCATTACCCAGGAGATTGCTTTCCAAGCCATAACTATTTGGTCTCTGAGGCTGAAGGCCGAGGATTTCCTATAATTAATATTTACTACGAAAATTCGCTGATACGTTAATGTTGAATTTACTGCTATGCCATAACAACCAATGAGTCGAACTAAGGTCTACATTAAATACATTTACGATTTATTCTTACTGTGTGTCTTTCTTTCTCCTACACATGACTGTTTTAATTTATATATAGGCTATAAATTATACACCATTCTTACGTTTATTTGCTGTCTACATAGATAACACCTATTCTAAAGTTAAGAATGTCACAGGAAGCTCGGAAAACCACATTGTAACTAACAGGATTTGCTTCCAACATATCTGAAATAAAAACTTCAAGGGATTCACAGTGTTTTTATTCCGAATTTCAACTTGGTCCTCATATTTTGACATCTCAAAGTTCATTAGATCTGATCCGATAATTCCCATAAATCAGAGTTCATTCAGGGTTTCACAAGCTGAGCTTTGACATACACGCTTGAAGAGAATGCTATCCCCTCGTTGAGTAAATCCCCAACATCCGTGTGTTAATTCACCGTATATTGATCCCCTGTAATTGTAACGCAATGAAAATGGAAAGCTCTGATAAGACGCAGTTCATTTTAATTCGTTGACTCCGGCGCACTTGACATCAATATTTCCAATTGATACAATAGGCGTTCCAAGTTCATCGAAAGGTTCTTAACAAACAATAAAAAACCGATTAGCTGGAAAAGAACTCCGGATCGAGCTCTGTTTACAGTTGCGAGCGGCAGCATCATTATGAATACTAATGATATATCGAGTCAGATGGGATCAATTTGCTGCGAGGCCGATCATAAGGGAGCACGGGCGACATTTAATTGATTTGAGACTTTAAAGTGGAGCCAACCTCGTAATTCAGCGGAACTACCTCGCATAAATCCCGGACACGTTCTGTCCGAAGCACATATGGTCTCTTTTATGAGCTCTGCTCTGTATGACAAACTACTCTTTGCAAACAACAGATATTTGCTGCTACGTTGCATTTCTGAATTTTAGGCTTCGTTAAGCCCCAAATGGCAGCTTTCACGAGCGTGAATTTTTGCATACGCTCATGGCTTAGTTTCGTTTGTCCGCATGAAGCAGCTCACCATACCGCAACGAAATAAAATTAAACCGCCCGCAGAGCTCCTTCACAGAGGCTTTTTATATTCAGATAATTCCACTGCAGCTTATTTAACGAGTATGTGTTTATGTTTGAAGTCAGGATTTAGATTGTCCTAGCAGTTTTTACTGAATTTAGTTAGTGGAGCTTTTAACCTATAATACAACATAAACACAGCCCTACATCTTATGTAACTGTAATTTGGCTTGATCTTGCCAATCCATTTTTATTTCCAGCTGGCTAAGACCCCTTTTGATGTTGGTGATGTATTCCCTTATAGTTGAAACGGTAATAGTACTTTAACAGCTCGAGTATGATCCCTTCCCGACACCTAAACGTTGTGTAAATAGAGTTCTTACTTCTTCCATCGTTCTTTGTTCTCCCACAACGCTATTTTTTACTCACGCTAAAGTTGATTTTTGAGGATAGGTCACATGACCAAACAATAAGAAAAAAAATTCAAGTATGATTTTACATTTTTATTAATAACATCAATCAATAAAAAACGGTCGTCTTGGCTACTATCAGGCAGACAACGATGCACAATTTGAACATGTGACTTACACTCAAAAATCAGCGTAAGTGAAAAAATGCGTTGTTTCATATTCCGTAATAAAAAAGAGGGTCTCCCATTTAAAAAAAACATCGATGGCGTCATATCTCGTACGTATGTATAATTTTATTTGAAAAAAAATCGCAAATATAAATAAAAATCGACGGGTCCCAGCGTTTTTTCCAAAAGTTATTCCTTGAATTTTTAAGGAATTTACCCACTACTTTACGAAAGCACTAACGTGGGGGTCTGTGCATTATAGGTAAGTATATGAGACCACGCACATTGTTTGTACAATTTTCGCTAAACGCATATTCACATTTTTAAAGTAAGTACGTCTGTTAGAATACCAAACGCAGCCCTATTTTTCTGTTTCGCAATTTTGGTTGTTTGCGATTATACGTATTCCAAAATATTTTTACGATGTGGGTGAATTTCCACTTTTAACGAATGATTTCAAACGAAATCGCTCATTACTTGTGACTATTAATGCTTAAAATCTCCTCAGACCGAATAGGCCGATATCCCTTCAGTGGAGATAAAAAACAAGCTAACGAAGGTTTGAATGTAAGTATTGCTTCTAGTTAAATGCTACAATGCGGTTCACATGAAACTTATAAAATAATGTTAATCTCTATATTATGTAACGGTCCGGTTCGTGTCACCTTCGCAGCTAATAATAACCGTGGTATTTAACCATTATTCTACTAAGAATAGAACTTTACTGTATTTCTGACTATGTATCAATTAGCTTAAGTGCATTAAAAGCATACGAGTTTAGGGCATGATAAGAAAGTACATATTTCTCAATAAGACTGTGCTTAATCGGGAACTGATATATGCTCAATGCGGTTCAGCATATAGGAGACTTGTAGAATTGTAATTGTATCGTATTCCTGTAATGACGAGAATAGCTAAATAAACGGAAATGTAAGTGTATTAATATGGTTAGTAAAAGTTTAACTTATAAAAAAACCAAACTCAGGGGCTACTAGGCATTTCTAAAACTTGAAAATGTCCATGTTCTGTATATTATAGATATTTTCATCTCCAAGAGACTCTTTTTGTAATACTTTTATTCAATATTATAAATATACAGGTGGTCCAGAGTGGTAAATGAGCTTTGAGCGACAGAAATATCGCAGACCTAAAACCGTGTGTATCTAGTTCAGTTAGATAATCATACTGCAAATAATATTTAAGGGTCACTAATTTTTAGAACGTCAACTACTAAACTAACAAATAATTCTGAACGGTATTATGTCAACTGTACTGAAAAAAATACATCGTGATAAACAGAATTGTTTGATTTTTATTTGAACATAAATCGAAGCTTTCGCCACATTGTTGATAATATGTTATAACATCAAAGCTGTAGCAGTAGTATACAAATATTCAAAGTGAAACTGTTGACCTATTATTCTACCACGCTTTAATGTAAATTCAAAATTATAAAGTGATTTTACCTAGTATCATATATGGAAAGCTTTCAGGGTGATCGTTATTTAAATTACATTTTGACAAAGTAAATCGAAGGCTACTATTACTATTCGGCTGCTCTCTTGGATTATGTTAATGAGTAACAAATTACTGGCTTCCTAATGTAGAATTTGAACAGTTAGTTGGCTTTCTCCGCTACATTTGTCACATTTGTGATACGAAATAGTTTAAAAACTATGGTGATTGAGCTGCTTCCATAAAGTTTTCAAATAATTGAAAATTATTAAACAAAACTGCATCAATTATAAGTGGTAATATTGGAAATGGTGAAGATAAGTTTAAGAAAAGCGATTGCAATAGGATTTCTTTTTAAATTTTCGAATAGTATTTGTAAATATTGTATAAGTTCAAATTCCAAACGTAGCAATTACTTTAAGTTTTCTAACGTTACATACCAAAGAACAGCACACCTATAAGGGATGAACAAGTAGTGCGCTAGCTTTGAACGGGATCAGTTGTGTCGCATGTTCGAGGTTAAGAACATATTGTTGGTGGGACTCCTCAGGGATATATGGCGGGAGCTATTATCTACAATAATTTCATGAAGAAACAGCTCTTCTATTGCAACGTATGCAGATGATATCGCCATCATGACCCACCATAAACACATAACACAGATATAGAGCTGCATAGGATTTAGAATCCACCATGGATGAATTAAATGAATGGTTGAAGAAGTGAAATATCTCACTGAACCCTACCAAATATGAAGGCAAAATCTTCACCCTTAGATTGCCAGCATGTATTACAATAAATAACAAATCTATTTTATGTACCCCTTGGACCAAGGTGTAAAATATTTAGGAGTGTACATATGAGGAGCTGCATTCAATTCAACAAAAAAGAAAATGTAGGCAGTTCAAAATATGTTACTTCGCATTATAACGAACGCGCCGCGGTTCGTAGGTAATATAAAACCAAAGAATATAGATAGGGGAAGAAGGACAGCGTTATGGGCTATAACGTATATGCTGTGATTTGGGTTGCATAACTATTTACTTGGTTAAATATATCATTTTTTGTTCGAAAATGCCGCTGGGAGCTCCTAGCGTCAAAGTGCTTACCTTATCAGTGGCATTCAGCATGTAAATGCGTCATTAGCATTCTTGAGCTATAACAGTGTTGCAAGAACTTTCTCTCTACAATCCCAATAGTTTTACAATGGTTGTACCTACCCGAAATAAACTTGTATTCTGCCAAAGAATATTTAAGTAGTTTGATTCTGCTTACATCTAAGTTAAGTTAGTTACAAAGAATATTAAATATAGGTGTATATTCTTTGGTTTGTTATGTTATTATTTAAAACATTTGTTGTCAATCGGATGAACTGGTACCAAGTAAAATAAAGGTTTTATAAGTTTCGCATGCAACACTTTTAAACATTTAATAGGTAGCTAGGTACCTATAAAAATTACATAAGAGGTTTCTAATATAATTTCAACAAAAAGTTTACCGATGAGCGCAAGATTATACGGAATACAGATTGTCCCCACTTTATTCTCACAAAATTCTATAATGAATATAGAATTAGCTATGTACAAATAATGAAAAAAAAAAACCATTAATAAACAATATACGGAGAGTTAGGTACCTATTGTTAGGGATTGAACCCCAATTTGCCCCAACCTTTTACGGGTTTAATTACTTTTTTTTAAAGGCAGATTATAGGAAATTTGAGTCAGACCCATTAACGCCAGTTTAAATTAAAATATTTTGAAATAAAGATATACATTTCTTACTCTCGCCAATTTCAATGATCTATTAAATAAATGAGATTTTCAAGGTGTAAATATTACATACAATAAAACAATATAATATACAAAGTTACAAAGAATAGGAAGTACGCAAATATATTTGTAAGCATATAAACGTAAATTTTTTAAGCTTTAAACATTACTTAAATGTTGTATTTTTTTGTTGCGTGTACCAGACTGGTTTGTAGTCCTTAAATCTTGCGATAGCCATTTCAACGTTTTATGGAGTTTGCACGTAATTAAATGATTAATTAAAAACAGTTTATGAGAGTAACATGTGTCTTGCTCGTTAAGCCACCCTGGTACTAAAATTTTCACTTTATTTACACTATATGCTAATAATGTTTTCTTAAAACTTACACACGACTTACTATTTTTAAAATAATATTCAAAATGTTCAAGTAACATTGTAACTATTTTTATTAAAATACTTGAAGGTTTTTTTAGGTAAATAACACAGTCGCCCGCACCATAGTCTTTTTGCTGTAAAAACAGTTCATTATGATGCACTACAGAGTCATGGCTGCACATATTTTGACACTGATCACAATTAAAACGTAAAAGCGTTTTATGAATGACATAACCAGCTACATATACCGTCGCACAAGATTCTAATGTGGCTTCTTGATTTGGTTGTGTTGAAACTTCTATTACCTCACTGAGTAAACTGAGGTCACCATCTTCTGCTAATTCAGTTTGTTCAGCAACTGTATATGGTATGTCCTCAACATATCCCATGACGTATTTTTCTGGCACTTCAACATTCGCCATGTTGACAACAGCATCTTCATCAACTTCGCAGTTGGAGCTCTCTGTAGGATGCTGCAATTTAACCAGCATGTTGAACTGTAGTGCTTGGCGGAAAGATTTTACTGTGGGGTTCGAAGAATTGCCTCCCCTATACCTCAGCACCGCGAAAAGATTTTCTAGAGGATCTTGGTTTAGTCTGCTGGTCAGGAGGAAATGATACCCTTCTTGTTTTAAGTCTTCCCATAGCTCCATAACTGACTGCATGGTTAAAATAAGTCCCTTAAAACAATAAACACCTTGGTTTACCTTGTTATTAGATGTATATGTTTGCCAAGTCTTAACCCACTGCAAATACTCTTTCAAATTATTTTCAGTACGCGGTACGTTGACGGATAGAACACATGCATATGGGTTACGGTCTTTCAGCATTCGACTGTTTAAGCAATCAAATAAATAGTTAATTTTCTGTACGAATTCTGCAGTATCCAGAGCGCTGGTGCTTTTTAACTCGCCCGTTCCAACAGCAGTTCTTATCGTAGCACTCATGGTGTTGGAAAACACTTGCGTTGCAAATTTAACCCTCATTCGCTGGAAAGTATTGGGGTAGATGTGGGCATCCGTGATTTTTACAGCTGCTCGAACAGTACAAGAAGATTTATCTATTTTGTATGCCTCTTCGATATCTTTCCAAGAAACTTTCTTGCCCTCCACGTAAAAATCCTTTGATAGGAGATTATTCCGTACGCTTTTTATCAAGTGCGGTACGTCATATATTGCAAAAATTTTTGCGTCGCAGACAAAAAAATACGACTGTTCTGCAGTAACTCCTAGATTTAAAAATGCAGCTCTATTTGTAGCAGCTTGGTCACTAGTAACAGCACGCACTTTAAGTCCTATTCTTTGTAACTCTTCGATGTTTTTAATAATGAGGGAAGATAGCTCTCCATGTTTAATGGTACCTGAAGAAACATAAAAGCTGACAGGAATCTTCCATTTGTGAATAAGTCCTCTTGCCATAAACACTAGTGCATGACTAGCGATTTTGCTTTTCCGTCCAAGATGTCCTAAATCTTCGAAACCTTCAATCATATCTTGGCGTGGATTATATTCTAGACCTTTCTTTAAATGCATTTCGTCAAGTAATACGACACACTGTTTTTCATCATCGGTCATGCTGTTAACTTTAACAGCCAGTTTTTTCATTAGTTCCGTACTGGTGCCTGTATTAAGTTGGTTTAACCGTAACCATGAAACTATTGTAGATTTGGAGGGCATAGTAAATTTTAATTTTTCTCTCATAAAAAAGTAGAGGGCTGGAGATTTGTGGTACATATTTAAGGTCAATTCTTTTTCAGCTTCTGTCCAAGGTTGTTTAGATTTGTGAGAAAGTTGCATATTTACAAAGACGCGAACGGTTTTTGGTCTCATAAATGTGCACCTTTTTCCCCATTTGACCGAAGTTGTATCTCTTACCGTTTCCGAGATGCCAATGGTGGCACCTCGAAAATTACTCCACTCTGTATAAAATCTTGTGTATATTTTGAGCGCAAAATCATATTGCCAATTTCGCTCTTATACAAATAGCTGTTAAAATCATAACTCTGTAACTTCCTTGCAATCTGGCAACGCTGAGACGCGTTCTTGGGAAAAATGCGACAGGGATCTGTAAATGCGTCCCCGACCGTAGCCGTGAACGAGTTCATTAGTACTGGCGGCGGCTGCTTGAGGGCCAGGCAAGAACTGAGGAGCTTTTAAATAATACGCTAATAACCCATAAGGCTGTCCTTCTTCCCCTATCTATATTCTTTGATACAACTACACCAAGAACTCCAAAAACTCACCGCACAAAAAAAAATGTGCTGAAATAGTTAACAATAAACTAAGTGAGTGTCCAGGTGCGGTTCGTTATTCATTAAGTAAAAAATAAATCCACATACGGTGAAAACGCAACTAACCACAAAGCCTACTTTCAACCATTGATCAGGACACTAACGAGTGAGGATATCCAATGGAGCTGACCTCCATAGCTAATGTAGAAGACCCAAACAGCTTTATTAAAAAAGAGGTAAAAAATGAGAAGTGGAGATCAGCACAAATATACCGTGTGTAAGTTGTTACGGGTTCGAAAGCTCTTTAGCGCTGAATATTCAAATTTCGCACGTACACTTTTCGGCTCAGCCCAGAATTATTTGATTTCTGCGAAAACTTTTGCAATCAAGCGACGCGTTAGGGTGTCTTTTCCGTTATGCTGTGAATCTAGCATACTGACCGAGTTCATCGTTTCCTATGACCTAGTTTTGGGCGTTTAGTTTCTATCAACTCGTGTTAGAGGTCAGGAAAACTTTGGTAGCCCTCGCCTTTAGGCGAATTTTTGGTCCAGGAACGACGTGTAGAAAAAAATTCCCCTTCGTCAGGATGACGGATTAGGCGGTCGAGTTTGATGGAGTTTGCGTTACGTGGCTCGAGTTTGGGATAAGTTCTCTTGTAACCTTTTCTTGTTTCGTGGTTTGGGTGGACTCTTTTTTATTTGCTCCCTATTTTCAGCGGCTATGATCAACCGCTTCCCGCAGCTGCTTTTGTGCGTTGCTGGTCGCGCCAAGAGTTTTCCCGACGAATCCCAACTGATGAGGTGATCTTGACGCAAATACCGGTGTTAGTATCGTTGCTGTCACTCAGACCTAAGAGTATACTCAGTGATAAATCTCACGAAAAAAGCAACAATTTAATTTTTTTCCTTTATTTAGCTGTTTTATTAATTTGCGAATCTTGGAGCGCAATACTACCATGGCTTTGGCTAAACCCTTTAAATGCCACGTGCGGTTTAGATTATGTCAATAATATTGAGACCAAATGGATTCCTTCAGGGTTCTCCGGATTTAACCCCGTTGTTGTGTGATACCCTTCTACTTGGTTCTCGTGCGTTGTGCTATTGCGACTTCACCTTCGTTGGGTTCCCCTAGGGCCTCATCGACGCTTAAGTTGCCTGACTTAATGACTATCAAACTTTAACTTTTATTCACAGAGTTGTTCTATTGAACGTAAGATTGATTCTATTTCTACGTTTATTTTTTTTATTGAATGTATATTGCTGTGGCCCAGCATGTTGGAGGATCTGTGATATTTAGGCTAATACGATTACTTTAGATCTTATGTTTATTGGGTGCACCCGGAGTATCGAACGATTATTTATGTAAATACCACATTACTGTCTATTATATGCAGTTGTTACTGTTTGAATATTATAAAAACTTCTTACTGTTGCTTGTCATATTTTGTTACTACGATCCTCTAAGTCGAGGCCGATACGATTCATTTTTTAGGTTATCTTGGGATCGACTGATTCTTTTGAGTTTACGAGTTCTCGATTCTATCTGGGTATATTTGTTGTAATTAAAGACTCATCGGCGCCCTGAGTAAATATAGTTGATGTCATATTTTGCGTCAAAATTCAGCCACATTCACTGAAGTTAGTCAACCGTCAAATATGGCCATGTAGTCTCCTGATAATTAGAAAATCATTTCCGTACTAAAAATTTGGTATCAGGCTTCAGTATTGAAGAATGGCCATCCAAAGCTGGAAGAAGAATATATGAATTTTAAACAGATTTCTTATTAGCACTGCTGCATGTTACGCAGGTCATGATGAAACAATTTTTTGGCTTAGCCTAATTGTTTCGCCATTTATCCAATTATTTCAGGCTTAACCTGTATATTTTTAGTTGACTTATAAATCCTTTTGCATTTCAAATTCTTCAATTTTCCAAACCAACGCATTTTGTGCCTGTATCAAGTTCTTTTCGTTTGCACGATGCCCTCTCGACCTCCGCTATCTCTTATCAAAGTCCGAGTCTTCCTGTGGGCTCGAAATTTTCGTACCTGGCACTTGCTGTCTTCGCTTGAGCCCGCCGATATCGGCGCGGCTGAGGTTTGATTTTAATTATGTCAAATTACGTGCGCTCAACCAATTTCAATGAGCAGTGTGTTTCTAAGGGCTGATTATGATCAGGTACGATTGCGCTTTTCTGTCTTATTATCTCCATAGTAATTATATTTTCCTTAGCTCTTAATTATCAGTTTCAACCACGAGTTTATCTCGGAGGCCAAGTCGCTAACCTCATCGCACTTTCGACACCCGCTGGGTTCGGCGTATTTGCGGCCTTTTTGAGGATGCTTCTGCAGCAATTTTCGGCGCTTCCACGTCGATTTCAACGATATGGTAGCAGTTCTCGCCCCGCTTATTTTGAACCGAAGGGTGTAGCAATCCCCAGCCGGCATTTGCCTGTTTGCCGTTTATAAGCGTTGGAGAAGCGAGGTTAGTTGTGCTATTCCGGAATTATATATCAACTTGTCTTTGATACCTGGTTTTTCCATTTAAACATTTTAAACCCGCAATGATTTGAAATTTAAATTCATACATTTTGCCATTATTTACATGTAACGTTTAATTTCATACATGCTCTGGTTTAATATTTAAATTTTTATGCTTATATTTAATTATGCTGTATTTAAAGTTGCTATTTTGATGTGTATTTCGACCCTCTGTAAAAGGTACAGTCACGCTTTTTTATTTCAATAGCCTAAACAGAAGGTATTATTAAATGATTGAGGTATGCATACTCCATGAATAATTTGAATTTAAAGATATTAAAATAACCCGAAAGGGGTTTTTAATTTTATGCGTGTCGCAACCTTCAGTTCACGTACACAATGTTGTTATAAAATTGTTTGCATTTTAATTATTCTGATAATTTATTACTGACATTTCAAGACTTTTCTATTATTGATTATTAATTAAACGCTAGTCACTTTCAAATTATTTTCTCTTATTATTCGAAATCTTTTGGTTTCTGGCGCCCATTTCCATTTCCTTTCCTTTTTTGAAGACATTCCACGGTACATAGCTGATGATTTGAACCTACGATCTAAGGCCGCCGATATTTGAGTTAGTTAGGGCCATTGCGGTGAGTAAAGAGTTTTTTAGAGCTGCCGTGGTGTATAAACGGTAGGGGGGTTGATCTGCGATTTTTTTTACTACCATCAATTATTTTAATTAGTCCATCGCAGTTCGCCTTCTTTATTGTTTCAATGATAAAGTAGCGATTGCCGTAAGAAAATATTAACCACATGTATGCAAAGGAGAAACTGAGACATTTCTTCCAACGTCCACAAATTCAATTAAAAGTACAGGCGACTAACATCAAAACCAAACCATATTGAACGAAAATCAATCGAGTATACTTTAACGTCGACTATCCTAACTAATTCTGACTGAGGATAGTTGATATGATTCAGTTGTTCAAGTTACTGTCAAACATATAACTGAACGCGGCAAGAACACTTCTGAAATTGTTTTTAATCAACCTTCTCTCTCTTAACAAGTTTATTTTCGGGATTTTCTTTCGCTCCAGTATACACCTTTGGGTCCCCATTTTATAAATTTGTAGCATTAGCCATTGTGATTTCTTGCAGCGTGACCAGCCCACCTTCAGCACAATCGAGCTTGTAGTTTTTCTCTGATCCGTTTATTAGTTGTGTGATTCCTTATGATGATTTCTTAAGTACGGCATTCAATAGCTCTGTGGTTGATAACTTATTGGTGATTCCAATAGTGAAGTCCATGTTTCTGCTCCATAAGGTATGACAGGTATTAAGCACTGATTATATACTGTCATTTTTAGAGCTGTATTTAGAGCTATGTGTTTCCATCTGCATTACATCTTTTACTCTTCAGTAACCAACCCATTCCGGTGTTAGCCTTCTTTCCACTTCTGCAGTCTGGTCTCCCTTCCAATAAGTAGTTGGTATGGACACAGCAATTAACTTTTTATCATTAAGTTCAAATTTTTTCTGGCCCTCCTCGTCATTTGCAGTAATTTTTTATATCCATTTCTACTTCCACGTCTTCTGCTGTTTCTCTATGGTTCTTATAATTTAGTTTAATCTGTTGATATTAGGAAACATCACAAGGTCGCGCCAACAGTCAACCTTAAATATCGAGTTTTTCCCTCGCTAATATATTTTTGTTTATTTCCCATTGGAGCTTTTTGAATGTGTCTTCTATAATGTCTAAGGTTGTCGCTTTTACTCGTATTATTCTTGTAAACATAGAATTTTGGCTTCGCATTCACTGGCTTCATGTGCCTTGCACGTTGTGAACTCGAGCGATAGCCATGCTATTTGGTGGCTGTTTGAATACCTTGAGAACGAGGATACTTAGGCAGATGTGGTCGTGTTGCTGTTTGTTCTACAATATAGACTAATATTTCGCAAGACCTTACAGCTTGCATCATCAAAGTAAAATTCTATTACCACATATCTCTGAGTTTATATTCTTTATTATTACTATTATCATGTTTGAACATTACACTGTCATTAAGGAAACTACTTTTGGTTCTTGTTCTTTCTCGGAGATTGTCTCTTTTTATAGAGAGTTATAGTTTTGCCCTTCCTGAATTTGGATTTTATACCGCCTTTAAGTGAGAAATAGTACCAAACGTATATGATTTCTGATAAAATATTTAGTATAGTACAACACTTGTAGTACTTGCAGAGGTGACTTTATGAACCCATAGTTTATTACAAATCTCAAAATTAAATTGCAGGTACAGTAGGATATAAAAGGTAAAGGTTCAGGGTCATTTCAATTCTCCCAACTGGGGGCGGGCTGCTATAGGGACCTCGCGTCCCTCTTCAGCCAATAACGGAAATTTCAGAATGGGTGAGAGAAAGGAGGGGTGGAGAATGGAAGAAAGGCCATGAAAGGAGGAGAAATAGTGTCCTGACATTAGCCTCAGTGAAGATATTCTGTTGACTCAGGAAATTCTCCTAAAAAGCTAAATCCGATCAGACGGCCGCGGGAATCGAATCCACGACCTTCTAAGTGCTCAGCACACGTAGTAACCGCTAATCCACAAAGCTCGGTACCATATATTAGATAAAAACAGTGAATTACGATGAAAAAAATTCAGAACCAGACAACCGCAAACAACTTCTGATCATGGCGACGCTGTAATTTCTTTTCCAAAATTCCGGACAATTCGGTTAAATGACGTTCAAATAATTGACTGTGCTACTGTAATAGGAAAATTTTACTTGAATGAAAACACTTGGTTATTTACCTCAGACGTAAATGAATTCCTAGAGATTTATAAATATGCAAAAACATATTTTCCGGAAGCAAATAATCCTATATAAATATATTTACTTTGGGATATTCACAAATTTAAAATTATCTCGTGCGTAGGATATTTATGATGAATGCGACAGTGAGGACAAATATTTCACAGGAACTTCATGCGGCCAGTAACACCCAAATTCTGAAAAACGTGTTTTCTCAAAATAATAACTTCAAATGCGCTGTTTACGTTTGAAGTTTTGTATCAGTTAGGATTTACAATTCGCATTGATACGGATACGAACTTCAAATTTCAAACCTAATTTAAAATGTATATATACAAGCAATGTAATTTGTAATTGCATTATAAATGGATGATTTGTATATCCTGAAAAATTAGCTTAATTGAATTTTCAGCAAGTAACCAAACTTCCTTTATATTTATTAATATTACTCTACAATGCCATTTATTCTTCAATAAAAAGTGGCTTTCAAACGATTTTCTAATCTAATTTTCCTCATCGATGTCAAATGACGGAGTGGTGCTCTAGTGTACATAAAAAGGTAGTAAACAGATGTTGTGGTTTCAAATGGTGGAAGTCGTACCAGAACAGAAATTAGCTTTGTAGATTTCCAAGTGTTTGATACTAAAGCCCCTAGAGACCAACTCGCTAGGATTACAAATGTTGAATGCAAAGTGTAAATTAATTTTTATTTTCTCTTTCAATGAAATGAATGCTGCTGAACCAATCAGTAGCTACGAACAATTTTATCGTTAATACCTGTCGCTGAAAATAATAACGGCAAGTAAATATTTGTATTATATATTTTCTAAAATAATCATATGCGATTATAGAGCGGCAAAAAAGGTAAAAAGTGAAAAGCCATTGTAATAAATACTGCATTTCAGCAAAGCCATCTATTGTAACTCATGTGTAATTCTCTGTTAGACAAAATTAGCCAGCAATGTTTTGTTAAACCATTTAATTAAATATCTGCTGTTTTGTTGTCGGGTACACGAGATACAATGTATGTACGTGCACCACAAAACAATAAATTAGGAATTTATTGGTTTGTATTTGCATTTTGGAACTGAAGTTGAAACAAAACTACCCTCAGATGGAATAATGCTGCTTTGACAACAAAACCTTGCAATAAACATTTATTTATTCAGTGCTAATCTGATTTAGCATTGGCGTGTAGAATAAATATTAAGAGTTCAATATCTGCGAGGAAATTTCCAGAGATGTTGATTATTGTAATAGGACTTTTAACCTTTAGCTAAACAATCGTAAGTGAATTTCAAGTAACATTAATAATTCTTAAATAATGTTAATCAAATTTTAGCTTACACATTCCAAAGACTGATATGTTTCTATCTCAGTTTTAGTCTAAGGAATCTAAGTTGCTATCATAGAAATTATAGGGAACAAAATAGGGAATAACTGAAAGGAGGCTTCAATTGCATCAATAAACCTTCCTAAACTGAAGGTCGCATCAAACCCAAAGCTATCTGCTGCGAAACTCGAGGTTTTTCTAAGCATACGCGAACTCAGGTTGCTCGGAATATTGAATTACCGTGCTTTTAAAGAAGCTACACTTTAATTTATCCCTTTTAGGATAATTTCAAAGCAAAGCCGTGCTGAAATATAAATATGCTTAAAGCACGCGCAAATGCTGCGAATGGGCCAGTAATCGGTTTATAATTTAAAACTAAGACGACGGCGGCCGCTCTGAAAGTGCTTCGTATGTAGTTTTCAAGAGCGAGTGGAATTTCTACGACGCAAACGAGTTTGGTGCAAATTAATTGAAAACTGCTATAATAGAAACGACGCAACAAAAAGGTTAATTAGCTGTAAGCCATGTCTCTGATTAAGCTTTAAGTAACAACTAAGGCAAATTATCCATTGTTCCAAGGCGTTCGCTGCAATTTTCGCCGTCGCGGATTGCTAATTCTGCTTGCAGCACTCATTCTATCAGAAAAGACAATAGATTTATTACATAATTTAGAAAATAAGTATAAGTTTATTCAGGAATCGATTAAAAAAACAATTTCAGACATTTTATTAGGTCTCGAATGTTGTACTCTACTGCAACGGCTACACAGTATAGTCCAGGCGCCAGGAATTTTGACATGAAAAAAACCCAAGTTGATGAAATTTTGCACATAAGTAGTTTTTTGGTTGTACTTTAAGAAAAAAAATGTTTTGCACTCAAACGACTATGGAAAAGGTGAAAAATGCACGGAGAAAAAGGGCTCTTTAAGTTTTTTCTAAAAACGCTTCATTTTCGAGATATTTAGCAATCTCTAAAATCGCTGTAACTCCTTTGTTTGTCAAAGAAATTTCATAAACCAAAGCTCATTTTAAAGCAAAAACTTGAAATATTTAGAATACACAGTTGGTTCATGGTGAAAATGTTTTTTTCTATTTGTTTGTTAGGTGTAACCATTATTAATGTAGCTAAATAAAAAGTGGACTTTTATGGATTTTTACAATATTTACACTTCATTTAAACAAGTCACTGAAATGGACTAAAGATTAAGTAGGCCAAACAAGACCAAACTATGTATCGCATTTTTTTTCAAACTATCTTGGGCCAAATTGAACCAAGTTTTTCATATGTCCTTTTTTTAGGTTCTTGCGTTTTTCGCGGCACTTGTGTTTCCAGCTGACATAAATCTATCAAAGATATTAGTTTTGTAAATGACATATACATGAATTTGTCCCCAAGAACCTGTAATTTCAGAATATGTGCCTAAAAACGTTATTCGTTAATGTTTTCATTCATCGTTTTCTACATTTTTAAAAAAATTCGGAAAAGGCATAAAAAATCTTTTAATCAGTCACATGAGTTTCCATAGGCGAATCAACTGCTGTTAATGTAGATAACTGTAGTTGAGAATCTGCTCTTTCCCCCTGTGGTATTTATTTTTACCTAAATGTCTCAGGTGATTTTGAGATCCAAATTAAAGTCGTGACTTGGAACAACAACTCGTGATAGCGAAGATGATGAATTTTAAATAATGATAATTATTATAACATTTGCCACAGTAAACATGATAATAATAAGAAAAATTATAACAGTATTTGTAATTTTTATAACAAATAAATTATAATTTTTTTTTTTATAAAATACAGATTTTGCCGTATGTTAGCAATCATTTTCTCTATCTTCCTTCTTTTCCAGATAAATTTTGTTACAGCTAGAATACAAATTTATTAAACTACGCCATTTTATTTTTTAGCGTTTTGAAAAAGGAGCAAATGTAATGGTTTATAATATAATAATTTATTACATTATTGTTTGTTTGTTTGTTAATGGACAAGGTCTAGGCATGCAGAGTACCAGGTACCTTAGACACAGACTACTTTGGTTATATGGTCAAAGTCCTACATAGAATTTTGCCGAGACTAAGGAGTTCCAACCCTAGCAAGGGATCTTTTACATGCTACACATCGTAGTAATATGGGACCCACGGCTTTACATCACTTCCGAATGATGGCGTTCTGTAGAAGCTTTCATCTGCATTTTTTTATTTTTGAAACCCTCACTGGGACCGGGAATCGAACTCGCGACCCTTAGATCAGTAGTCAGGATGCTTACCACTGAGCTACCGACCCCGGCTTTATTACATTATATTTTGCTAATATTTTTATTTCCATATATAAATGTTGATTCACAACTTACATACTTAATATATAAACTAAATTTACAATAGGATTATAGATTCTAAATTATAGATTACAATACTGAAAACACAAAATGTGCTTGACATTAGCTATTATTATTGGTGGAGAGATTGTATCGATTTTTACATAAGCCATTTATTTGACAGTTGCAAAATTTACAGCAATTTAGATAATTCTAAAGTCTAAACATCTGCATCTATTAATTAAGCATTTTTCACACGTACAGCTTGTGAACAATTCTTAGCGCTCTGGCTGGAAAGATTTAAACAATTTTGAATAATATTAATGCCGTAGTTTAATACACTTGTACCCAGCTGAAAAAAAAATTAACACAATAGGTATTTGCTATAATGATTATTTAAGTAAATGCATAAAAAAATTAGCTAAAATAAGGTCAAAAAGTTAATTTTTTACGAAAAAAGGTCAAGTTCATATCTCGGTCAATTTTTATCGTACAGAATTTAAAAAATTTGTAAAAGGCTTTACCCATAACTGCTCTCGTCGACATTGTGACACTAAATAATTTTAAAAATTAAATTAAGTTAGGTGTAAAAATATCTTCAGGTTTCTAATAAATTAAATAAAGTTTCAAATAAAAGAGAAATGTATCCCGCTGGGGTTTGAATTTGTATGAAATTGTACCGGTTTTATGCGAGGTCGATATGTAATATGTATGCAAAATATCGTTTTCTTCCGATAAATGGTTTTTGAGCTATACTGTCAACAGACAGACAGACAGACGAAATTAAGAAAACCTCTTTTTCGTCATCTAGAACCTTGAAGTGTGAAGATCTGAAGAAATCTTGGAAGGTGATTTTTTCGTGATTACAATACTTCCTTCGTCTTTCAGACGAGGGAAGTAATAAAATGTGCAAAATTTTCCTAGCTCTTTTTTATTGAAAACACTTTTTTATATCTAGTAATTATTTTGCGTTATTTGCAAAAAACCACTAATTTTACAATAATTTGTTTATAACAATTGACTCAGGCATTTTTCGAAATTCGGACCTACGGTAATCGAGTCCGCGTGTGAAAAACATTGGAAATGACCTTAACATCGATATTTTTCGGAAATACAGAACAGTAAGCGAAAAACCCTAATTTTGCAATATTTTTTTAATAAAAATTTATGGGACCAGTTTTGGAACTTGGGACGATCGGCAATCGCTTTTTCGGGTCAAAAAACATAAAGACATGGTCAAATTACATGCACACAGACAGTGCACATGGGATGACCCTGAGCGACTAGACTATTACCAACATTTTTTGTCAAAGCTAAAATCTCGAAAATGAAGTATTTTTCGAAGAAACTTGAAGATACTTTTTTTCAGAGAATTTTACGCTCTACAATTTTGGTTATACATACTATATAGAAATTTTCACTCTGTTCAAAGATATTCGCGAAGTTCCAATTTTCGGATTTTAAGTACAACCAAAAACTATTTATATGTGAAATTTCATCAACTTGGGTTTTAATGACATCTTTTGTCGATGTTTCGTTTCTGGCGCCTTGACTAAGTAGGTTGAGGAAGTCGATCGTATCGTATCATGTCTCGAAGTAATTCATCACGACAAATGCTGTTAAAAATTTCGAATCCATCACTATTTCAACTGAAAAAAATCAATATAAATCGACCTGTATTCCAAAGTGAGGCTTTCATTTGGTTACTATGCGACCTATTATTAATAAATATTGGTAGTTTGGAAACAAAAGCTTTTCAATTTGCAACCGTTTACTATGACCACGAACTGCAGCAGCTGGATTTCCCGTTCGGGAAATTCCTTAACCGAAAATTGAAACTGATAGCTAAACTGGACGATATTTATTATCTACGAGTATTAAGCACTGAAAGAAATTTTAAATTGTGGAGAGCTTCGAAAATGGAAAATAAGATGAGAAAGTGTAAGCTCCTTATCGATACTTCGACACAGTGTAGGAATGGAGGGGTTTTGCCATGCCCGCTCCATAAACCACATTAATATAGTCTTCATAATCTGTTGATATGCTGGTTTTAGTATGGTATGGCCGTTAACATATTGCGTTATATACAGTGTGTCTCGTAGAGTATCAGACATACGGATTAAGGATTAAATGTTTCTGTGTAGGCATCGAAGTACATGAATGCAAACAATTTGACATTAGTTTAACGGATATCATTTCTGACCAATCACGTTCCTACGCAGCTGTTGATTGTCCAATAATTTCCCAATGCTAATTTGGCTATGTTTGATACTTGGTAAGGCACGCTGTATATGATCTTACCATATGTAAGACGACTTCGGATAAAGAGAATTCGCTAGTTAGACGCGGACTGATTACGCGAAGTTTAGACAGAAGCGATGGGTTCAAAATCGAGTCGGATATTTATCGATACTGTGCGAAGAGAGTACAAATGAGGCACAGAAAGGAGATAATGTGACAGTTCAGGTTTAGAGGTGTGAACAGATGCAAATTTCCATTCGTATTTTTCTATTACCTTTAAAAAGACCTTGGCCGTACCGAGATTCGAACTCGCGACCTCATGCTCGGCAGGTGAGTGTGCCACTACACAATTTTGAAAACATAGTTGCGTAACTGTTTAACATCTATTACTGATAACCACGATACAAATCGAGCTCTGCAGTTTTTTGTATCAATATTGAACACAAACTCGTGCAAAAATAATCCTGCCAGGTTGTGTTGTTCTTGAATTAATCAACTTAATTTGTCAACTATGCTTTAACGCCAAAACGATTGCTCTCCTCGTAGAAGTTGAGAAGGTTTCTGATAGCTTTGGTATAATTGTAGGTTGGTCGCGATTGATTAGGCGGTTGCAACAAAAATTGTAAGTATGTAAAAATGGTGGTAGTGCGGAAGTAATTTTTTGGTTTGAATTCTTTACCTATAAATACCGGGCACGTGTCTTTAAATATACAGTGTGGCCAGAATAACGGAAAAAAGGTGCCATTTTTTAAAATTCCATTTATTAGAACATTTTGTTGTTTATAAAAATCCATTAAAACCCAAAACTCACTTCAAAAATCTAAATATTTCCTTTCCTATACGGGGGTGGTATAAAAATATAGAAATGGCTCAAGGATAAAGTACACTTACCTTTTAAAATACACAAAAATGAAATTTGCAAAGGTTTAAAATTGAAAGAAGGAGTCAAATACGAAGCTACAGCCCCGTACTCCTAAAATACAATTTTCACTTGTTTTTCCGTAGCACCCCATGTATTACAGAAAATTTGATATTTAAAAGATGATTTATTATCGGATACGCTAAAGATGTACTGTCAAACTGATGTTTCGCTTACCTAGTAACTAGAAAATTAGGGGAATTAAAATTAGCGTTAAAAAACGATTTTTTTGTATCCAACTTGCAGAAATCTACATAAAAATATAGAAATAATTTAATATTAATCAATCTACACACCAATAACTATTTAAAGCTATTATAATTTTTAAGTGAAATGTTATAACGATTATTCAGAAATCAAAATAGTCAAATATACTAAATTGTAATAATTTAAAAAACTTCGTTTTAAATATGTTACCACTTCCCTTCTAAATATTTTTTATATCATTTCAATAGAAAAGTATACTTGTTTTAAGTTGTTGCTGATATTAGAATCATCCGGTATTACCTTTTTTAACATACTTGTGTTATTTCTACGTTGGTCCCGAAAAATTAGGTTTTTAACACTAACTATGATTCACTCAATTTTATGGTTGTTAGGTGAGCACAATTTAAATTTGACACTACATCCTTATCATTCACTAAGAAATTCACTTTAAAGTATTTCATTTTCAATAATATACAGGTTAGTACGAAAAATTGTTGGATAAACCAGTGAAAATTGTTTTTAGAAGTAGGTGGCTGTGACTCCCTATTTTACACCTTTTTTAAACATTTTTCCATATTTTGAAAAAAAGCGTACTTCATTCTAAAGCAGTTTTCATATTTTCGAAACTCCCCCGTATACGAACCGAGATATTTAAGTCATGGCAAGTAAAATTTGGGTTTTCAGAGATGCAGGAGCGTTTATCAAGAACAAAATGTGCTAATGCGCGGATACTAAACAAGTTTCCATATTATTCTGATCACGCTGTACGTGTATCAACTTATACACGGTCTCCTTAAAACATGCCGCCAAATTTCTACAGCGTATTTATGGGACCTAGTAAGTGTACAAAGTTACAATAAACACATGTCCAAAAATGCTTTGTTAAAAGTGATACGGGAAATACTAATAAAACACAAGTTATAATAAATTTTCGAAATTTTCCATTGCTGTGAGAATACATATATACCTATGATCATTGGATTAATCATTGTCGTGTATATGCGTTTTGAATGCGCTGAATACCCTGTAGTCGTCACCACTTTTCTAGTTATTATAAACAGATAAAAAAAGAGTCAGAGAGTTGGGTATAGATGGAAATCCAGAAAAGCCTGAAAAATGTGTAAACGACTGTGAGGATATAAATCAGCGTATAATATGAGTTAATATGAAATTCTTTGGTGAGGATCTGAAAAATATCAGAGGTACTGAGTAATAGACAACTAAGTATGGAAACTATAATGCTTGGCGATTTCAATGCTAGGGAAGGTACAAGATAAACGTTCTATACATCGGGAGATTTGGGAGGAATACTGTTAACAACAACAGTAATACAAAAATTTTAGAAAAATTATCACATCACCTGACGACAACCCGCACCACCTGTAGAGTAAATTATCGATCATGTTGTATGTATTTTCGATAACTTCATTTTACCTTGCGGTGTAGAGGCTGAGGAAAGTCCACAGGAGAGTAGAGTGGAGCTCGGACCATTTCTTTATAAGAGCAGTGATAATGTGTGATAGTTACACAACACACTAATGAGGACGAAAATGGAAAAAAGTACAAATTATGAATTTCTGAATTTATTATATCCCAAAGTCGAATGATCACCCAGTTCAGCACGGATCCAGTTTCCTGCGGAAAACAATCCCATATCCACAGGTTTGAACCGAGGATCTGCTTATAGCAGGCCTGGCATTGTAACCACTGCGCCAACGAAGTGGGACAAATCAATACAATTTCTATACAAATTACGAACAGATAATGACACTCCAAGAGATGCAGACCTTCATCCAGAGATGATGTATGAAAATTTGAAGACAACTCTATTTAACGTCGTAGAAAAAGCTTAAGGAGTCAAACACAAGACATAGCTATAGCTCGTCGAGTGAAAATATAAAGACGTTGGTGCAAGAGAAAAAGCAGTCATAACAACAATAGCTCCTAACCTACGACGAGAAGGACGCAAAAGTATACGTAAGAAACATTATAGTCAAAAGCGAAGTCACCAAGACGAAGAATTTAATGTGAAAAGAGAATTGAGCAGAAATAGAACGTCTAATAGGAAGCACTCGTTCAAATTAAACCTGGAACGTATTAGAATCATTAAGAAGTGATGGAAATGCTAAACTACACCCAACTTTTAGACACCGCAGAAGAAATATATAAAGAAATAACAGCTAAATGATATCAAATCGCGATTAAAAGAAGGAGTAGAAGATCGCCAGATCCTGAAGGGTCCAATAGAGCTATTCAAATATTGCCCCACAACAGCACCTCCAATAAAATGGAAATAAGCTTACCTGAGCTATATTGTATAAACACCTTCTGCTTGACTTAGCAATCGTAAAAATTAATAGGGTAAACCAAGCGCTTCCTGTTAAACGTATCGCCATTAGGAAGATCAATGAAAGAGAAGAGCAAAATAAATAGGGTGGACATAAACAAAACAAATCAGATGTGTAAGAACATACCGGAATTAAAACTGGCAACATGTGATCAAGCCATTTTTATGTTTATCTTAAAGTTGTCCCTTGCCACCTAATCCGTTGAAAGCCTATATCTAATAAGATCTACACGATTGGGAAAATAAATTCAGTCAAATAAGTATACCTACAAAAAATAACACCTTGCACACATGTCCGTTGATAATCACATCATGAAGAATATGAGCGACAGGACGTCGACAATAACATGATGGAAACATAATATATGGCGATTGGAGTTGAAAACGAGACAATATGATAGACAAAAATTAAGTACAAGGTGTATTTTAATTTAGACTAAATGGACAAGAACGAAGAGCAGTGATTAAACACACTAGTCACAGAAAGTACAAATGCACTTTTGACATGGAGGTAGCTCAATGGCGGTCCGGTACAATTCGCAGCCCTGAGTTGTCGCCGCCGATTGTAGTCCCCGCCAGATATTAGACATGTGTCTTCATATTCATGAACATCTTGATATGGTTAACATTTGTATGAAACTGTATGCGTTTAAAATGTTTTTGTAATTTTTAGACCATTGCTCCTCGAAACGTTAGATTTTTATTTCATTTTGTAGGGTGGGGAAATACCTAATAAATACCATGAATTATGTGTCAACCTTCCATGGTCTAACAATTTCAAAATACTTCTGTAAAAGCTAATGCACTAGAACCATCCATTACTAATAAGGTAAGTTAATTGCAGTAATGAGTTCCAAGTAATTACTTTAACGACTGTTTAAGTGTAATTTAGAATCTGTCCATTGCAAAATAAATTTGAATTTACAATTTTATAGAGAATTTAATAGGCAGGTCATTAAAAATAACTCGATTTACATGCTCTCCATTAGTAGAAATTGTTATTGCCATGTCGTGTAGCAAATAGAGCAGGTTTTAATCTTATGATTGAGAAACTGCAAGTGCAAACACATTAATATCAAATCATGTGGATTAAGGCAAATTTTATTAACCTATGCGGCGAGTTGGTCAGCGGCGAATCGTTCCGCAGTGAGTCAGTCCGAGGTGAGTTAGTTTGCGGCGAGCTGGGTCTGCGACGGATTGGCTGTGGCGAGTACTACCTTCCCGGCATAATGGCCCACCTCTAATAAGCTAATGCTATTCTGTTAATCATTTTCGAGATTTGTGGACTAGTGGTTACCACGTTTGCTTAGCATTTGGTAGGTCGTGGGTTCAATTCCCGTGGCCGTCTGCTTTGATTCACGTTTTTAGATGATTTTCCTGAGTCAACAGATTACCTTCTCTGAGGTGAATGCCGGAGCAGTACTTCTCCGCTTTTCTTGACCCCTCTTCCGTTCTCCACCCCTCCTTTCCCTCACCCATCGTGAAATTCCCGTTATTGGCTGAAGAGGGACGCAAGGTCCCTATAGCAGCCCGCCCCCAGTTTGGGGAATTGAGTTGACCCTGAACCGTTACCTTATTTATTTTAAATGCCATCTTCACCGATATTGAATCCTTAAAGGTAAATTCCAAAACTTTTACGGTGTCTGCAATTAGTAAAGCTGCAGAAGCGGATGGCGCAGTAAACAAACGAGTTAACAGTGGGAAGTAAGCGGTGCTCGGTGGCTCAGTGGTAGGGATGTCGGCGGGTACCCGGGTACACGGGCCAACGCGGGTAATAGTTAACCCGGGTATATTTTCAGGAACCGGGTACCCTACTAGTAAATTATGTAATGTCCAGAGAGTCAGCCCTTTTCGGAGAAGATAATAAAAACTTCAAAACAATAGGAATAAGCTCTAGAAAAACACCAATGCAGCAATAACAAGAATCAACCCATCCCATACCACATAATTTTGATAGTTGTTTCATATAAGGCAATATATCCGCTTCACGGAAATTTTTCAATCCCTCAATAGTACCATTAAATCGCTTCAGTATGGGTTGAAGTAACATAAACATCCTCTATGTGATGTTGATGCTGCTACTAATTTCGGATAATGAGACAATGTAACCTCATAAAGTGTAGAAAAACCACAAACTGTTGCTTGTACTCTGAGTTTCTTCGGTCGTAGCTTTTGAGATGTCTGGTGAAAGTGAAAAACAAATCTAGGACTCATTTAATTTGGATTCATGGTTAGAGATACACACGACTATCTTAGACGAAGATACATTATCGATTGTAATATAGAGCCTTTGTCATCCGACTATAAAAATACAAAACAAACATTGAAAACCTGCCCAGAGAAAGAAGGATGGCCTGCGCTCAAGAGGTTCTCCAAGTCTCTAGATTGGTCAAATTAAAGAGTTCGTCAAGGCTTCACGCAAATGTTACAGATATAGAAAGACATTGCTCATTCAATACAATACTGAGGTGGAGATCACTACCTTCATTTTGAAGTATATAATTAGAACGAGTTGCCACTGTGGATGTGTAAAGGTACACATGATGTATGAATATCGTTCTTTTCATCTTCTTATCCTACCTATACTATAAAGTAGCGACTGTGTACACTGTAGAAATACGTTGTCCCTGAGCTAGATTCCACAATAAATATATTTAGTACTAGACCTTATTTCTTTTGTGAAAATAAATTGTATACTGTTTATTTCATGCAACCTTGTGCGACGAATATATTCCAACCGCTCTTTTAATAAGATTACTATGCACACAGAATACCAGAAGCAAGTTTTTGAGTATTTATTGGTGATCAGTCAGCTACTATAACCCATAGTTTGATGTGTCAAACCATATTTGTTACACATCAATTTCCATGCAGTGTGTATGTACTTCATTCTAGTTAGAAGCGGCCAAGAATGTTGGAATTTAAAGAAAGAATTTATTTTCAGGCTGTCTGCGATAAAAGTGCCAAATCGAAATCACTTTTCGTTCTTCCAACATTTTAAACGTTTCGTGTTAAAAACCATTAAACTTGGAGTTCTCCAGTTATCACGGACGTTTATAGACGGGCGGGCAGATAAGTCTATGCCGTAACTTTCCGCAGTTTTCTGGGGAATCGCTGGAAAGGGCGAGTTATTGAGAAATTCGGGGTTCAGCAGCTATTTGTAGGTCAATCCGATACAGATACGGAAACACGACTGTAAATAAAACATCACACGAAAGAAGCAAAAATAAACTATTCTCCCTCATAAATATTAGAATCCCACAGGCTCTGACGAGCTGAGAAAGGATCTATAAATTTTCACTATATGCAAATTTTCCGTGGCAGTCTATTCTGTCCTGGGGTATTCGAAGCGAGCGTTTTTCCGCACTTTTAGAACCATTATTGGCAAGAACTATCGACGCCTGATAGGTTTCTTTATTCTCCACCTTGACAGGGCGCGAAGTTCTTTTGTCACGCGCTATTTCTGAACGCCTTATGCAGCTAGGAAATTTCCTGCACGAATAACTGTCTGGACTTTAATTAAACGTCACTCTGTAGTGATGCTGCTAGCATTTGCAATACAATATAATTGCAATTTTTGCTTTTCTCTGTTGACAGCCTCGCTACTTTTGATCGTGTTATTGGGCATGGCTGATATATGCCTGTAGACAGCAATTTGCGTGATTAGAAACGTCCACACGGTCAAATTTAATTAACAGACTGATATCTGAATAAGGATCGTTTACATCGTCCGCCATAACGGAGTTGGAGAGCGCCCAAAACTGCCAGATAAATTTGATAACGTGGATGCTCTTCTAGCGAGTCTGACCGTCACAGCAATTATTACATTTAATTATGTAGACCCTAAACCCTCTCATAATAAAGTGGACTTTCATAGAGGAATTCTACCTTTAGTCTCACTACTATAAGCCGCGTCATCTATTGAAAGGGCCGTTGTGATGTAAATAACACCGAGGTCAGTTACATCGCAAATTTCAACCTTCAACGGTGTACCCTCAATTAACCCCAAAAGAAACCAACTTTACCCTCTTATTCGTGACAACTGAGTTTCATCGTAAGTATGTGCCTATAATTACGGGTAAAATAGCGGCCACCATGACACGATGCCATGATAATCTAAGACGAAATGACAACTTCTCATGTATAAGTAATTTAATAGTATTTGTACGTGTATGCCTTTCTATATTCACTTTGAATTCAAAAAGTTCCGCTTTTGGACATTAGCGCTGCAATGGTTATTTTATTGCTAAAAGTGTAACTTTTCTTGCCAGTTGTGGGAAATTTCGGCTGGTTTGGAAACAACACGGTAGAAGAAAAAACTTACTGGTAACAGTTTACTCATAGCACTGGCAATTTAGTGTAACAAACCAGAAAAGCAGCTATCCAATTGTATAATGTGTTCTTGGTCATCATTCGATAAATTTTCTTAAATAAACTAAACATCCACAACAAGCATGAAGTAGATGAAGACCATTTATTTAGTATTAGTTGTTACAATAATACAGTTGAAGCAAGGGCCGTGGAATAGCTCACGAACATCGCAATCACTCAAACTGTTTCAAAATTTGGGAAACCAAGAAGCTAAAATATTACCAAATTGCAATCAATTAGACAATGGACTGCACCGTATAAAAAGGTTTTGAATCTGTCTTCGTTTCTATATTAAATTAGTTTTGTAAGTTTACTAAGTTCTTTTATTTATTTACGTGTGAGCACAACAACAATCTAAATTGCATTAGTTCATTTTGATACATCATGATGTTAGGAGTTACTTTATTTAAATATTTTGTATTGTACAACGTGTTGACCCTTGCGCCATACGTTTTTTGCGGAAATAAATTATGTTAAATACATTTCGAGGGTGTGTTACGTGAAAAAAGCGGAATTAGCATTAGAATTTAATTTATGTATTTTCTTGGACGTATACACGCTTCTTTATTTGAATGCAATCGTCCTGCAAACGCAACTTTATTCTCAGATGGAGGTTATGTGGTAATCTGCTTTACCGGTAGACTTCAGCAGTTATATGAAGCCGTTGGTTTTGTTTTTGGTTGTTTTTCTCTTGAAAAAAAACGGTGGCAGCATTCCTGCGCAACTTAAAAGCCATTATGGCCATTGCTGTGATTACAGGGTGGGTGAATTACTTCATTTTCGATTTTGGTAACGCAGTGAAATTAGCTGAAGTTCGTCCGGCATTTTTAGCGTCACCCGGGAGTTCAGTGATTCCGCTTACTACTCTCCAGGCGTCACCCGAGACCAGATATATCACCTACTTAGGAAGGCTTCTGGGAGCCTAGTGCCTGAGTGCTTTGCCGGTGACGTTTCCCAGCATCCCTCATCTGCAGCAGCTGTAACAGCCCGTTTGGAGGCTATTTGATTCACCCTTTTCAGAAGCATGATATTCTCAGGTAAGTAGCGTACGACATAGTGATCCGGGGTAATCATATTTCTACCGCAAGCAATGTGAAAGATGCTATAGCTGTTCTTAGTATGCAAATTTTACATGTCTTCTTCTTTATGACGTTTTTTCCCTTTGTGGGTTCGTCGTCTTTAGCCTCCATCTTTCACGGTTCTCCCAGTCTCCTTGTTGGAGATCTCTGTCCACCATTATGTTTGTTACATGGGTTTTCCATTTGTAGCATGGGCGACCTCTTCGTCTTTTTCCCCTTGGCGACCATTTGAATATGTTTTTTGGCCACCTGTGTTCTTGCATCCTTTCCATATGGCCGTACCAACGAAGGGTTCTATTTTCTAAGTTTCTGGTAATGGATGAAGTAATTTCCATTTCTCTCCATATCTCTTCTGTTCTCCATCTCTCTCGTTTTGTAATTTATAGGCATCTTCTGAAAAAGTCTAATTCGACTGTTCTTATTTTGTTTCTCACGGTCTCTGTTACTGGCCAGACTTCTCCCCCATACAAGGGGTCACTGGTTTAATGTAATACGGCGTATTGCGTTTTGCTAATTACTGCCATTCTAACGTTAATTGGGGGTGCACCTTTCGAGTAAGAAATGCCCTTAAGAACTATTGTGCTGTCTACATTATGCAACGGTCATCAAATAAATCTAGTGCACTATGTGTGTATACCACTCATTGTCTGATTTCGTTACTCCTACCTTCTGTATTCAAATATTGTATTATAGGCTGCGATTAATTTGAGTTTAAAAGATTTTGACCTATCTGGGTATAATTTTTCTAATTTAAAAATTTGTTGGTGCTCATTATATTTGGCAATTACATCATTTATAGAACTGCACGTTGTCTAGCTGGCGGCCCTCAAATATACTAGCGTAGCGTTACGATATCTGAACATATTTAGGGCAACTACAGTTAACAAAAAGTGACGATAACAGGTAAAAGGAAAATTCCTTTATCTGCCTACAATAAACATTAAGCAAAAAGTTTTCAAACGCAGATTAAAGTAATAAGAAATAACTGCACAGTGACTTAATTAAATTTAAGTTTTTCACAGCCAATCGACTTGTAGAAATACATTCCTATACTAATATCCATACATTTATATTAAAAGGGAAGCTTTATACGTCCAAAGCAGTTTAGAGAAGTCATAAAGATTGTTATGGACAGGGACCAACATGGTCACTTTACAAGTGGTTCAATATAAAAAAGTATGTTAAATAATTATTTTAGAGTAAGAACAAGACACTTTTTATTAAAGGACTATTAGCGGTCCACAATGTAGTAATGCACAGAAATGCTCACTTTAACTCCTATAACTTTAGCTTTTAAAGCTAAATCATGAAATAATAAATAACTTTGGCGATCTTGAATTTACGATTTCCGAAGGTTTTCGCTCTCGGCATTTAAGTGGATTTAAGTGGTCTCATTGAAGAGGTTTAGAATTATAGCAACTAAGCTTCTGGTGGTCTTTAAACACCTAATAACTCATTTATCTATTTATGATTTCAAGTGAAATCTGGAAAAAGACTATCGAGTAATAACAAAGAATTTAATATTAGTAATATTAAAATCTGAATAATAAGTAATTAACTTAAAAGCAAGGTGATAGATTCGTTAGTAGGTAGCAATAATTCTACCTCACAATATGAAAATTTTTATAAATAAGCCAGTCCGTTCATGTAATACGAGGAGCGTTCAAATATGAATTATAATTTGAATTTATCGCCAAAAGACAAATCCATGCACAGAAGTTGTATATATTGATTAATGATCTGGAACACGTCCTAACTTCATTTAGTCGTTAAGTCGTCACAATTCATTTTCGTTCAATTGGCAAGCATGAGTGAAGTGGGAGTGCATTCACGCATCGAACAAAGCATTATCATATCAAACCAGAAGAAATTTGTGTAAAAGTTAAAAGACAGTTTTCTGCCCAATCCCTATCAGACATAAGCATTTACAAAAGGTGTAAAAAATGTAAAGATGGCTGCAAAGGTGCCGAGAATGAACCTCATTCTCGCTGTCAGACGATCACTGACAACAGAAGAGAATGCTGACAGAGTAAAATGCACTTATTTGAAACGATCGTCAAATTACAGTGAAGGATATTCCTTCTGCATTAAATATCAGTAGGGGTAACTTAAAAAAGAACGCGAGTTCTCTGTCTTTGTCTTACAGGATAATGCTCGACCCCATTACGCTATTCACACGCTGACTACGATTCAAAAATTGAAATGGACCATGCTGCCCCATTTACCATAAACGTCGGACCTTGCTGCATCAGTTTTTTTTATTTCTTTGGACCCTTAAAAGTGTTTCTAGTAGAAAAATACCTCTCTGTAATGAAGAAGTCATCGACATTGTTCGGGAATGGGTGTGACAGCAACCAACAGAATTTTTTTCTAGTGGAATACAGACACCTCCGGAGGGATGGCACGAGTTTATTAAAAGAGAGGGAGACTAAGTAGAAAAATGACAAGATATATATTAGAGACCTTGTGTTTGCTTTTGAATAAATATTAAATTATAATTTATATTTGAACGCTCCTCGTATTTACGATTTAAGTTTCTCAACCATACCACATCGGTAGTGTGATTCCCATATGGGGTCTATACGACTAGACTAACAAGTTAATAATTAGAGATATTTTGTTAACATTCACAAATTGTTACAGAATTCTGACGCTGTTGTCAATTTTTAGAGTGTTTTGTTTCCCTAGTTATCTGTTGGTAGGAACAGAAAAGCTAGAAAGCTGCTACTAAACAGTTTGTAAACAAAATGCTCCTTTAAATTTTATTAGGAAATTTGCTAAAGGTAAGTAGGTTCTTTTTAGTTGCTGCACGTAGTGTTGACAATGTATGTGTGATTTATGTTTTAAAAGGCATGGCACGCATTTCGAAAGAGAATTTTTGCAGTTTACACTTCACTTACAATCCCAAATCATAAGTAAGGGGTGGATCAATTTTGTGGCATGACCTTAAAGTACTTAACAAGTACTTCCGTACAGCTTTACTAGTTGGCTCTATCATCTTGATTTATCGGTTTGATTTATTAATATCTATCAAATTTGATATATCTCTTTGGGTCTTTCGGCGCTGTTGTACGTTTTCGTCTGTTTCGTGGATATGTCAGCCGAGTGCAACCTTATTTATGGATACATTGTGAGCGGATGGCCCGCTGTGGGTTCTCGGACATATTGAGGATCCCAGCAGTTATTCTACATACAACTTGAATCGCTGGATTTTGAAGAAGACGTCAATTATTATGTGTTTAATTGTTATATAAAGTAAATATTTAATGCTTAACGTATAATGATAATTAATTATGTCAATGTCTGTACTGACACAATAACGCAAATAATCGAAAATATTTGACTTTAGTTTACTAACTAGTTTTAATAAGTCTGTAATAAGGTACTATAAATCGATTTCAAAATAGATGTTTGGTGATGATTGAGTTCAAAATAGCTGTTTGAAGATATTCATTTTACTATTACAAACTCGCATGGTGTTTTCAGCGTGTCATATTACTAAGTAACTTTAACTGCCATATTTACACACTTGAACTTATTCAGATGATATATATACATTTATGCTTGATCTATTAAATATAATCATTATTATTGAGTTTATGGTTTTGTTTTCTTGGCGATTGGTGTGTCCTTAAGCGATCAACACAAATATCTTGAGGGGCTCTATCAAGGTATATTTAGTGATTTGGCGGATCCTGGCGCCCACTCATTAATATTGTAATGGAGGGAAGGCATTGCAAGAATTTCCATAAGTATTCTAGTAATGTTCATTATTTCCTTGTGGTGTTATAGTGTTGATTTCGAAGGCTTTCACGGCTAATGTCATTGAATAACAAATGACTTCCGAGATTGGGCCGTGTCATTATTGATATCGAAGAACTTAATGTTTTTTAGGAGGAAAAGCGAAAGAGCGCGGCAACTCAACATTTCAACCACGCCAGTTGAGAACCTTTACATGAGAAAGGATAGAAGAGCACGGTAACTCAACATGTAAACCACGCCAGGAACGAAACTTTTCTAACGATCGGAGAAGAGAAAGCGATAATTTAAAGGGTAGCCCCGCCGCGGTTGAGTGACGGTGGCCAGATCTAAAAATAAGCACTCTCCACATAGGAGTAATGGTAAAGCCTTCTTCCCGATTCAGATCATTGGGTGTTTATAAATCTCAATGGCTTCGGGAATCTTTCTTCTAAAAACGAATGGGGATTTGCAGATAATTGAAGTTTAATCGAAAAGGATCTTTTGGCGGGTATGGCGTTGGTGTTCGACGATGGCTGATGATTACACGGGCTTGAGTCAGAGCTGGTGTTCAGAAATGAAAGTTTTTACGACCTGTTTCACCAATGTATACAACAAAAGATGTCCGCCTCTGACGCGGTTTACACATTGGGCTACCGTGCCCTTTTGCTTTGCCTCCCGATGAAGCCCCTTACAGAAGTGGACGAAACGTTGAGTTGCTCAATAATGATACTGTTCAATCCCGAAAGCCGTTTATGTGTTATAATGTTATTCATTTTCTGAGGATGCTGAGGAGATCGTGAATAAAGATTGAGGATCATATTAAAGTGAATACTTTTGCAAGATTTTAATTTCAATTCTATAGCTTCAATAATTTATCAAGCTAATAATAATAAGTAGTTTAACTTTTTCTGAAATTCAGTAGCAGCTAACTGTTTATAATCGTGTAACAGCTATTACATTTAAAGCAAAAGCCTCTAAAGCATGATCAGAAAAGCAATAAGTAATTCCGCTAACGTTCTAGGAAGCTTTCAGGGTATTGTAGGAGTATAAGATGTCATAATTTCGGTAAGATCATCCAAAGGGAAAGGTGAAAACAAATAACTTAGATTGACCTTTTTATATTTACATGATAACCTGCTTCTTGTTCTATCAATAAGAATCAAGTATTTGCTACATGTGTTTTTCCGTTAACCGAAAAACATGTTTTGAAATTTTAGACGCTAATTTAATATCCATCAGCTTAAAAGATTTGTTTCCAACCTTAAAACTCTAATAAATGTAGAAAAACCTTCAATATTATCTTGCCGAATTTGCTTTTCGTTGCAAAAAAGTTAGCATTAAACTGCTTGAATGTTATACTTTTTGGAGTGTACTACAAAATATGTATTTAGAGGTTATTATCCGCAATAAAGATAAAACGAATATAAAAGTACATATTTGAACCTTTACGTTGGAAGAAAATTAAACTCTCCCAATATATAGTTTTGTTACCAGCACTCGTTGTAATAATTAGGTGAGTGGGTCATTTATCTATGTATCTTAGCAATAAATTAGTTATACATATTTTCAGCGACTGCTGCAGTATAGTGTATAACAATATCTTTAAGGTAGAGTAAATGCTACTATTATGGCTGAGACTTGGAAAAAACAAAGAAATCTTCTAACTTCCTTAATAGTATAAGTCGTTGCCCCATATAATGGTCATCGCTGTTTTGTCATTCCAAAGCTGAAAACTCCATTTCCTGAAGGTCTAAAGCTCACTGATTACTTTTATTCCCAATGACCAGCTTCAGAAGCGAAAACTACGTGCTGCTCTTTCAGTTTTTGAGAGAGTAATTTGGCTCGTAAAACCACTAAAGCAGTTACAGTTCCATAGTAAAATAAATAAAACTTATAGCGTTGTTTGTTGTTTTGGATATATTCAAAATACTCGAATTACAGCAAATAAATAACAAACTTATTCCTCAAATAAGTAATGTGCTTAGACATACGAACTATGAATGTACTTGGCGTTGAATTTCTAGTGGGTGTTGCGTGAGCGGTTAGAACTTCCATGGCCTCCTTTTCGATGTAGGGTAATATAACAACAATAAATTGCCATGCTTTAGCAACAAAAATAAAAAAATTAGAGCAGTTATTTTTGAAATTTTGTACGTTGCTTATGTAAAAAAGGAATCCTGAAGAGTACTTATTTTTTTTAGTAAAACATGAAAACTCTAACTCATACATTTCGGATATTTTATTTACCCGTGCTTGAGGTTTGCTAAAATTTTACCATGAACTAAGCTTTTACACGAATAACTGTGGGAAACAATTACGGCTAGGGGTCTCAAGTGCATGCTCACAAACTACTTACAGCTCGCAGAAGCACACTTACTTCCTAATGGCACCTCGTAATTGGTGCAGTTTGAATTAATAAACGCGAATGCACTTAACCAACTTGGTATGTTACACCACGTACACTGTAACGAATGTAATTTACTTTTCCGCTTTACGTGTGCTTCCTTTAACGATCCCGATCCATAAAACCTCATTTCACTTATCCCGAGCATTTCATTAACAATTATTTAAACACTAATCGGCTTGAATTGCTGCACTAAAACTACACTCCGAGACAGCGAAAATAAAGTTTCCCTTCCCACATGATATATTTTTCGACGTGAGGCCAGCGCAAATCTTAAATAAATATCTCAACAACGCCACGAAATATTAAGGATATTAATAGCTCACGCAGCTGTCCGATCATTAATTCTCCGCTAAAATCGCACGAAAATACAAAAATCGGCACAGGTTGCCTTTGCGGCTAGCTCAACGTGAATAAGAACAAAAAGTTCCGTGGAGCAGCAAAGCTGAGAATATTTTGGCGCGAACGCACCGTTAATTTAATAATAGAATTTATAATGGGCCTGTACTATTTCAAATATTTTTTAAATATGCCACACTTTTATCTCCAATGGCCACAGGAATAACTTCGTCTAGTTGCGTAATGTTGAATCTTCAAAATAACTCAGTTGGCTCTATTTCAATTGCTGAGGAATATGTGAATAATGGATGACTGGAGGGTTCGCAGGGAAAGTTTCAGCAGGTCGGTGTCTTGTCAAAGACTTGCAAAGTCAGTAGATTGTTTACAATAAAATTTAGTAACACTTATGTCGCCTCGTATATTCTAATTGGCACTAAGTGTTAATTTACAACTGTAACTGCATCCTAGCTGTTGTC
Source organism: Agriotes lineatus (assembly GCA_940337035.1). Classification (NCBI taxonomy): domain Eukaryota; kingdom Metazoa; phylum Arthropoda; class Insecta; order Coleoptera; family Elateridae; genus Agriotes; species Agriotes lineatus. The sequence goes on along the minus strand of CALNHX010002756.1, from coordinate 36,960 downwards.
ACTGCAACAAATTTAACGTGCCGGCTGCAAGTGCTAGAACTTAGCCAAGTTAGATAATTTACGTGCACAATTCTGAGGCTACAGGCTACAAGAACGTGCTTAACGTTAATAATATTTGAACGCCATTACATAAAACTAAAGTGGCAAAGTTGCATGAAGATGGGAGTTTAATTTCTGGAACTGCTCGAACTTCTGATATTAATTATCATTCTCGTATTAGTGGGTTAAATATCCTTCTTCCTTGGGGATATATTTTTACAGGTTTGCGTTGGAATTTCTAACTTAATTTTAGTCATCTAGCGATTCTTGCCAGTTTAATTTATATTTGTTGTAATCAACCTGGGTATGAATTTATAAGCGAACTATTTCCAAGAGAATAAACTCAGTTCCCATCATTGCAATATTCATTTCCTACTCTTATCAGTACATTCGTATCATAACAGGCTAAAGAGATACACATATTTCAATATGTGGCTTTAGTTAATTATCACTATTACTAGGAGGATAGTGTTTTACTCACTTTTATAAACAGCTCAGCGCTCTAGGAGTTGCATCCCTGTAAAAGAGAATTCAATTAGAATCATAAAAATGCATAAATGAAGATACATTAAGCAGATTATTTGCATATATTCTTTAAATCTTCATCAAGCGAAGGAATTGCATCTCTGAAGTGTAGTAAAATAATTACTAATGTCTGCTTTCAAAGCGGTGTTCTTAGTTATGCTTTAATGTAGTCAAACTAAATGTGCTTCAATTTATGTAGAAATTGGTTGATTTCCAAGATATTAAATAAAACATTTTATTTCGGTAATCATTTCTAGACGAATATAAATATTGTTGCTTCATTTGCTGAGCTTGGCAACATACAGTTTTTTCCATTGATCATGAAAAGTAAATATTCTTTCAAGAAATGAGGACCTAGGGAGAAGGTGTACAGTTGTAGCGTTTAACTTAAAAAGCTAGACTTGTGATTGCTTAGTAGTAATCCAAATGACCACTACTCTGCTAGGTCTAGAACTAAACTACATTTCCTACAATGTATCAATTAGCTTAAGACGCATTGTGTATTTAAACCCTACGAGTTTTCGTACTTGATATTTTGCGGGAGTCGGAGAGACGCGGGGAGCGTTCGGTCGCCAACAAGCAAACTGTGTGTGTCGCCCAAGCAAGGAGGGACACCATGCGAAGCATTAGAAGTGCAATCTTGAGGAAACATCCTCGAGATACGGCAGCCTACAGCAGGAAGCGGCACCCCCGTGGGGTGCGAATCAACGTCAAGAAGTGTGTGCCCTTGATACAACCGACGCCGTCACTGGTCACAGGTTTTACTGACAACACAAAAAGTAAAAAAGAAGTCAGTGACTTAAAGCTATAGTAACGGATTGCATCAATAATTCAGCATTTAGCTGAAGACTAGTTGAGGTATTACGAAGTATTGCGTCATTCTTTAACAAGTAATCCTGCGCCTACAGTGGAGCGTCAATGCTCATACCAGCATTGCTGCGAAGGTGTGAGATCGCCTGAGTTAGCAAGCAGGTCGCGGCCTGTGAATAAACAGAGGCGGCTTCAGTAGAATTATCCGTCAGTTTAAACTATTGCCGCGCAGTTTTTTGATTTAGCGGTAACCGTTAATAGTTGACACTTGTATTTAAGACGTGTATCAAAGCTGCTAGAGATTAGCACTAAGCTCGTAGGAATTTACGTTAGCTATACTACATTGTTGACAGTGTAACCTTTATGCATTGTCACTGTGTATTCTTTGTAAGTTTTTATGTGAATGCATATCCTCTTCTAGATTATATGTGTGTTCATGTAAACTGTTCGGTTTTCATTCCTTTCAGGATTTGCATGTATAATTACAGCATCATAAGTTACAACAAGCAGACCGGCAAGTGCAAAATTGACAAATCCTTAGCCAAATTGATGTAAGAGCAGGTCTTGTACTTCTGCAACTGAGCTAACTAGCATACAAAGGGCAATATAAATCCATAGTACAGTAGAGTATAGGACACGAAAATGTCTATTTCCTGTCACCTTTAAATGCCACATGGTAAGTCTCTGCTAACGTTATTGATAAATCACCGACTCAATTTTATTTTGCAAAAAGTGGACCTTACGAATTTTCTTTGGCCGAAGTCCACGCGTATAATAACGCGACGGCCATACCATATTAAAAATACTGTCTAAACAGATTACAATGACGGAATGTGTCTTAAAAACGGGTGTTCCAAATAGCTACTGCTATGCTCACCTTGCTCTGCTAAAGTATCAATAAAAGGCCTAACCGTCTCATCTTCTAGAGAGATTTGTGTCAGATTGAAAACCATCTGCATTTTTTAGGTTGTTTAAACACTTATATTAAGATCCCGGGTGGTGTAACTTGAACTAGCGTTCACGTTCGATCAGCAGAGTTAAGCAACGCTCTTTCTGGTCAGAATTTGGATGGGAGTTCCACGGCTGCTTCTACTGGCGCCTCGTGGTACGGCTGCCACGGAAATAGTAGGTCCCGGATGTCATAATAACATCATGACAGTCGTTAGTGGGGTTGGAAGTCCCCATAAATGTACAGCGACGCCTATAATTGGCCTAACGGCTGTTGGCTGACTACGAAGTAAATAAAATAAATTAAATTAAATAATCTGGTATTAATAGCCAATGTTGGATTTTGCACTAGCGTATTTACTTTTTCGGTAACTGTCAACGATAGTTATTCAAGCCATCATTGCTTTCAAATTTTCAATATAAAAAATAGGAAATTCATAATAGCTGTCGACTAATTTAAAAATTACAGCCAGCTACGAAAATTCTTTTTGTAACTAGTCACACACCAGTACAAGGTATACAGCTAAATGTTAACTAGATCACAAAATGTTTCTTGCACAATTTAGAAAAAAAATTGCATGGTCGAAACCAGCAAAGTGCCTCGCAACCCCATCACAAAAACAGCTGCAGAAGGCTCTAGAATTAATAGAAAAGCCAGTACTGAAGCAAAACTATAGGAGGCGACATGGCCAGATGGGAAGAGCTGGAATAGAAAGATAGTAGAAGAAACAACCTAAAAAGAACATAAAGGAAAGCGCACTGGTTTTCTGTAAGATACTTGAACTTATTGAACAGAGAATGATTCTGAAAATGTCTAAGAACACATAAAAACCGGTAGCATCAGTTCTGCTTGAGCCATCAGTTTGGAGCGTAGGATCACGACTTGCAGATCGGAGAGCTGAGATGAGCTAGTCGAGTATAGCTTCAAAACGTTTATTTAATTTGTTATAGCCATGAAATAAAGTCCAAAGAATAGAAGAAGGCGTCTGGTTAATTATAAAGTGGCTTAACGCCAATAAAGCACCAGGCGATGACGAAATAACAACATAAATCCTAAAAGTATTAAAGCTTTGAAACAACGACTTGGTATAATGAGTGGTGCAGCTCGGTAAATTCCTATATAAAACACATTCTAGCACAATGCAATAACTGCCACACATGTTCTAGTAGCTCACGCTTATAGGGTGCTACAAATTATTAATAACGGACTCGAACCCTTTCTGTTACCAAGAATAGCCGAAGAGCAATCTAGTTTCATGTCAGGCGCAGGATCATGGCAACTTACATCATTGTGATAGACTTATCCAAGCTTTGTGGACTATTGAAAATCATTTAATATGGTTAGCTACCAAAGATTCGGGAAAAAATTTGCAGAAATGGTTGATGCGGCTCTTCTTATGACCGTCATCAGTCATAAAAGCGAATAACACCATGCCAGCAAAATTTAGAGTACAGTGTTCAACAAGGGTGCATTCTATCCCCCCTATATTGTGTAACATATATAGCTAATAGCACAAGCACCAAAGTGGTATTTCAGCAGGCGGTACAAAAATTCCAAAATCTGCGTTATGCTGATGACACTCTTATAACTTCCCACAGTATTGCAGAACTCGAAGCTATAATGAAATAATAAAGACCATCGTTATGGTCATCGAGCGACGAATACATAACTACCCCATATAAGAGATATACATAGCTGGATGTCAAGTAGTAGACAAATTGGTCTATCTAAGATCAGTAAACAACAAATGTGGCTGCGAAAACGACATTCATCTGCAGGAAAAGAGAAAGTCACCCAGGTGTGGATCCAGAAATGAGGCAAAGCACCAACAGTGGAAAAGGTCCAGCTGAAGCAACACAAATGACTCAAAACCAAAAACGTTTCATCTAAGGTAATCCTTAAATCCCATAAGCAATTAGAGGTATGAACATAGTGAAAAGGAATTTTACTGTGGCGTTCTGATACCATTCGTTTCGCGAAACACCATAATATAACAAATAAAAATTGAAGATCATATTAAAATGAGCATTTTTACAAAATTTCAATTCAACTGTAGAATTTCAATAACATAGTAGGTTGTTTTAAAATTTTTACTATTTCTGAAACTAAGTAGAAACAAGATTATAGCTGCGTTTTCTTGGTAAAAACACATTGAATTTAAAACAAAATAATAATTAAAATCATGATAACAAATGCAAAGAGGGACTCTACTTGCTATGTTCTTTAAAAAATAGCTGACATTTCTTGAAAAGAAAAACCTTTACTATATTACGGAGGTTTGTAATCTCAATTTTTCTGATAATATGGGACATATGTTGTTTAGAAAACTATTAGATAAGGCCACAAGATGTTGAGTTTAATATTTTGTTAACAACCATATATGTACTAAAATCATTACTGTTTTTTAAAATTGGGAAAATTAGTCAATACCTACTTTTACTTCCTACCCTAGGTACTTCATATCTCGACAGTAATCAAATACTTTCCAGCCCGGGAAATAATATACACATTACCGCATTTCATATAGTAATGTACTACATTTCTACATTTAAAATCATTGAGTAAAGTGGAATTTTTCACCATACCAACCACTATAGCATAGCAACTGTGATTCGTTTTACGTTTGGCAATACAGTGTATTGCTGGTAGCACTGTCAGTCTATGTAATACTCGAAGATAGCAGGTTAGGTTTTCCGTTAGTTTTAACGCAGACTGACTGAAAACCTAACCTGTTAACCTCGAATTTGACATAGACATACCGTGCCAGCAACAATACACTTCAGTAGTTCCAAACGCAAAACATCAACTGGAGCTGTTTATTGTGCTTCAAACGAGTTATGCTTATAAAAATATACAAACTTAGTAGCTCAGATTTCTTATGAAATCCTATAAAGCAGTGTATGAAATGCATTATAAAGGTAATTACTTTTCTAAACTACCTTAGTTGCGTAGTATACTATTAAATTATAATTATGTCATATCTCAGAAAGGGAAAAGTAGGAACCAACATTTATTGTGGATGTTTCTTACAGAAAATAGAAATAAATAGAGAAGCTAACATACATTTGCATTTACTATATCACAAAGAAACATATCTTGTGTAGCTGTACAAAATACTCAGAAGAAAGAAAGTTGTGCAATATCGAAGGTCTCGAGATACAAAATGTATTAAATAATAGTAAAACCAGCACTCAAAACCTTTCTAAATACTTGAAACTGACTAACTTGTACTGTAAGATATAAGTGTAAACAAACTGTAATAAGTGTCTAAAATCACAGTTGTTAGGGCACTTTAAATAATTTAAAAAAAAAGAATATCCAGAGTAGTTAATAAAGTAACATTTCCATGAATTTCAGTACACACTAATTTTTTTCTCGTTATTGTATACATACAATGCAGTAGTATTATTGGTATTGTAGGTGGAATTTAACCAATTCAGTTTGCATGTTATTTTTGTAAATTTGTAAATAGTTAATAGCTTTAGAGACCTGAATCGGCTACATACTGCTTATGTACCGAGTTTAAATAGTTCGGTGTATTATTGACCTGATAAAAAATAGAGTAAATCAAACATGGTGGCATATAAGTAATAGTGTGATATATTTAAACGTAAATGATATCTATAACATTCTTGTCTATGAAATAAATTCTTGCAATTCCTCACACACACAAATTCTGCATTTTAATACCAGTTTACACTGACAAATTATAGGACAAATAAATGAAACAGATTCCGGTTTGCAGAAATAATGCAATTTAATACTACCAATACTTGCCCACCTAAAAAATATAATTAAAGATATTCTACATTATGGCATACTATGCTACTGACAGCATAAATTTTAGTTAATCTAATATTTGCCGTTATAATTAGAAATTAATCAAATGCATGGTACGCGCTCATACAACAAACTGTGCACTACAAATTAATTGAATTCTGCGTCATACAGGAAGTGTGTATATAAATATGAATAAAGATTCTATTCCTTCAGCGAGAAATACTTCCTATTTCATAAATTTGATACACACTACTAATGAACTGAATAAAACCTAAACACTTAATTAACCGAAAGTTTTTCAAAAATTATCGTATAATATACAGATATTCAGATATATATTTTGTAAGTACTTGAACCTCGATATTAAGTATATTAGTGGTTCTGAATTAAATTTAGCAACTACGACTTAAATATCAAAAACTTTTTCAGATCGAATAACCGTTGACGATTGCTCAAAATATGAAGAAACATTTTAATATTTCTAATAACACAACAAACTGAAACATTTAGTGCTATGAATTACATTGATTCCCAAAGAGAACAGAATATTGCAGTCGGTAAGATGCAAACCTCCCAGAAGGAACCTAACTTCTAGCCGGACGCTATAACAGCTCGTTCAGATATACTACGTAACACACATGCTTATCCTTGTATTATGAAAGGGGCGGTAGATATATGAAAAAGCAAGCTTGCGTTACGATGGAAACGTAGCGCACACAGACAGGCAGGCAGGCACAACATACGTTGATATATAGTATATGGATTAAAAATCGCAACTTCTTTGTTAACATAATAAGCAAATGAATTATTTGAACATCTTCAACACCAGTGTTGTTGAAAATTTAAAAATTACATTAGTATTTTAATTTCCAATTTATTAGCTAAATATTTCCACATTGCAATTGTTTCTGTCACATTTTCAATATTCAACTGTCGAAAGTTGTCAGTAATAATAGGGGTAAATAGTAACACAAAACAAGACAAAATGGGAAGCTACCTTAATCAACAGATTAGATTAGGTAAATCTGCTCCATGCACACCAATTATGGAGGAATTTGTTATTTCGAAGAGAGTGTTTCCAAGAAAAATGTAGAAAGACAACACCATGATGACGTTTTAAAGATCTCATTAACCTTAAAGTCATAAACTACGATGTAATTTTTTTTTATAAAAAATTTAATACACGGACACATTCTCAAGGTTACCACTTTACCAATACCCTTGCCCCCCCCCCCCCCCCCGTCCTCTGTCAACCTACCAAAGTTGATGTAGCAGAAAAGAATAAGTCTAAGTAATAAACGACTTCCGGGATTGGACCGTGTCATGATTGAGATCGAAGAACTCAACGTTTCGCCCACTTTCGTAAGGGGCTTCATCAGGAGGAAAAAAGCAAAAGAGCACGGTAACTCAACGTGTTAACCACGCCAGAGGCGAAACCCTTTTAAAGGGAAGGGACAGAAGAGCACGGTAACTCAACGTGTGAACCACGTCAGAGGCGAAACTCGACACTCGACACGTTGAGTTACCGTGCTCTTCTGTCCCTTCCCTTGCAAAGAGTTTCGCCTTTGGCGTGGTTAACACGTTGAGTTACCGTGCTCTTTTGCTTTTTCCTCCTGATGAAGCCTCTTACGAAAGTGGGCGAAACGTTGAGTTCTTCGATCTCAATCATGACACGGTCCAATCCCGGAAGTCGTTTGTTACTTAATGACAATGGCCATGAAAGCCTCAAAAATCATCAAGAATAAGTGTAAAACTAAGTAAAATATCTGTCTGAATTCCACCAAAAGTCATGACCGATAAAAAATTTAAAACATAATATGGTTACAGACATTAAAAGCGTTACAGAAGTGTGGAATTCGCACTGTCGAAAACTTTTTACAAGCGACGTTATACCCGCAATGCCAAGCAATATAGCTGATCTAAATGAACCACAAATGGAAAAAGCTATGGAAGTCACCGGATATGTTCTACAGCTCTCCTTTCCAAAAATAACGATGCTGTTTCTTGGTATTAGGTCACTTTTAGGGGCTGTATGTGGAGTAGGTTGCCCATTTTTATTTTAGTTTACTGTTAGAAATATTTGCAACGAAAATTTAACAGTTTTTGTACTACAACCGCTTTTCTACTTATATATTCAAAGACAGCGTATTTTTGCTAGGTCATTTCTGAATAATTTCGCCTTTATACAGTGCCAAATATAATTTTACGGCTATGTGTTTTACTGATTACGATAATTACACACTATTCAGTAATTGCACACCATTAAAATTCTATTACAAGGTTTCAGTCTCCAACGTCGAGAAAATTACGTTAATTTTTATGACACGATTACCTTATAATGTGCCCATATAGTTTCACCAAAAACAATTTGATATTTCCTTTAAAAAAGGCCTTCAGCAACAGCAGAGTCATTGTTGTTACAAGATGAGCCAGTGTATATTTCTAAAACTACTTTACGTAAAACTGAAAGAAACTACATTATCCCACCATGCCTTTTCCCGCAGCTTTTATTTGCCTTTGATCTAAAAAAGTTCGACAGGCGTGGCTGGCCGATTTTCCACTACATTTATTTTTGGTTATTTACTTATCTTTTACAAAACCCAAATAGCTCGGTTTTTTCTTATTCAGGATGCTTTCAGAAAAAGGAGGAAATTCTTTGCAAAGAAACTCTACGAATTCGATTAATAAGTTATATATTAACGATTTTGCTACATGGCAGAATTCAATCAATACTGCCAGTACAAAAACACTAGTCAATAACTTGTACTCAAATCTAATGAATGTATAATTAATATTTACATTCAATTTAGTAAATAAATCTTGCAGTTTTATATTCATTTAATTTCCTGGAACTGGGAAATTAAAAAACTGAACGATCGATCAGGATGTAAATATTTTTTAATTTGCTATTGAATGAACAGGCCAGTTTTAAATTATGCAGTCTGGCTGAAAGAATACTCAAAGGTTTATAGCGACATTGCCGTTTTCTTTCAATCAGTCGAAAACCTTACAAAAACCACACCTCGCTACCATAATGACAACACTTCATCAAGTCTGCCCTGTCTCGCGATTAAGCTTGGATCGATTTACGGAGATTGTCAAAGATTTCCACACAAGGGCGTCTGATGGATTTTCCTTTCGAATGCCCTCTCCCTAATGCGTTAATAATGTAGTTGAACTTTGTAGTTCGTTGGCATTGAACTTGACTGTACCGAAGAAATTGTGGTGCAGGGTGTTTACACTTTTTTTGCTGCAGTTAAAACGTCATATTTATTCGAATATTACTGTTGGGAACTTCAAAGCTAGGTATAATTTCAAACATAACGCCCCTTCTCATTTTCAACATAATTGCCTATAAATTTTTAGAACGGTGGCGTTAAGCTCAGATTCGTTCCGGACAGTTAAAATCTGTTTATTATTTGTATTAAACGTAGGTAACGAAATTTAATATTGATGCTCTTCCTAAAATTCTAATTTAAATGCGCTGTTGTTGTAGGTTGTTCGAGAAAAATTGATATTAATTACTTTTTCAAACTTGGAAGCTATACAGTTGGATGTATAGAGTAGCAACAAAAAAAATGTGGTTTAGCGCGTATGCTAATTCTAGTTACTTTTGTTTCCAGTGAATAATAACTGTGATTTTGTCTAATCATATTTTTTCTTGAGATCATTTCTGATGTTTGCATGTATTTTTAATATTTGCATCTTTGCACTTTTGAATTTATAGATTAGGGATTTACATAATTCGCAGTTACAATAATTTTGTTTTACACATATCGAGTCATCTTAATCAAATCGTTCTACCGGAAATACTATTTATCTTTTAGTAGTTTTTTTAGAATTTCCGATGCAGTATTGGTTCGCTGTAATGTATACAAAGACGTAGGTGCAATTTGCGCCTGTGGGGTGAGCTGTTTCTAAAGGGGTTTGCCTTTAAGCACTAGATTTCTTTGCAACTGTATAGATAGGCCGTATGCTCCCATTTTGTACACACCTTGATCAGTTCCGGTGCCGCGCAGAGGAGCCGATGTCTTTTATCAATCGCAGAGCTGGAAATCATCCAGGTTGTTCCGCAAACGACGTGTTAAACCTCCCTTCTATGTTTACAAATCCAAAGGGTTTTTACTGATTTTAATTCCCATGTCATCTTAATATGCCTTTCACTGGGGAAACTTCTTCTTAGTTATTGCATTGTTACATTACTTATCCCTTACCACTACGTTTGTTCAGTTAGCTTCTTACGTTACTTCAATATATTTAAGTCCATCTTCCGATTTACTGTACATTGCTAAATATTTAAATGGTAATTAACTTTGTTACCTGGCGCACTAAATTATTGATTTGCTGACAGCCCAATATTCCGCCAAAAAGGGGTATTTAATCGAGATGCTTCGCCTCCTGAAGAGCGAGTCCATCTTTACAGCGTCAATAGGCTTAAATTCTAAGGGAAGGGGGGTTAATCCCTGACACATGCAGAGCAATCCGGAGCTCTACCAGTCTCGCCATTTGTCGGTATCGTCGCACCAAATCGAACTTCGCCTTGCTCTGAAAGGCGAGTCACCGCCAGTCCGAAATCGCTTCCAAACCCGGCGCCTTTTTCGTGAGAACCTACCCCGAAATTGGTTTACCCTAAACCCCCGGAGACGTCTCTGACCTGTTCTATAAAAAAAGCACTTGAGGCGCAATCACGGAGTCTCTCGTCAATATTACCCTCTCTTGCTGCCCTACTGCTCTACAACGACGAATAAACACGCTTCGTATTCTGCCCTAGCAGCCCGAAGCGGTCTCGGCATCTGGACAGCAGCCCCATAGCATATTACGTCGTGACATATGCGGCCTGTCACCGGTATTATAAAAAGGGAAAAGTCGATATACCTGCCGAAGCAGCGCCTCTTTAACCCTAGAGAAGGTCATGCGGCTTTACCCTCAAGGCATGGAGTGTTCTACAAAACTCCACGACATCGTACGGCCACAAGCACCCGCGCCAATTGCCGAATGAAACCTGAAGGTAACAAGTCGTCGTGAATCAGGTGCTTCCGTAGCCATACCATGAACCCTAGCCCAACAGCAACTTCAAAATACTTGCAATATCGGCGTTAGAAAAACCAATACTCTAGTTTTAGTTACCGCTAGGCATACAAAACTGTCCAGGGCGCCTGTCAACAAGAAGCATATCCTACCAATCGTTTGAGAGCTTACCGATTTCGTCGAAGAGTTTCTTTATTTGTTATTTCATGATTGATGTAGCTATTATTTATTTTACGAGATTCTGCTCTTTACATATAAAGAACAATATAAATGTTTGCGTATGCAGTTCGTTTTCTATATTCACTCGAATAATTAATCTTTGCTTCTGATGCTACCCATAAAAAGCATGTAATTGGGAAAAGTGATAATTTCGTTACATTTTCACTCGAGCAAAGAAAAAAGTCAAAAATGTTACAAATTCGAAAGTTTACCACCTAATAACTTATCGAAGCTGATTTTAGACATCTGCCAAAAATACTTGCTTTTTAATTTTAATTTCCTCCCTAGGAATGTGGTCTTGTCAATAATTTCTTTGTCTGCTGCAGATACTCTGCTATTATTTTCGCCATTAATTCTTGCATTCCTCTCCCTATGTGTGGATGTATCTTATATCATATGTATCAGTGTGTTCTTGCTATCTAAACAAGTTCTATAGGGACAACTAAAATAGGATAGGGTACACATTTAATCCCCTCCCCCCAAGAGGCAGGATTCTTTCATGAAAACTGCACATGGTCCGTTTTTAGTATTGCAACGATTCAGGTGGGTCACGACTTCAAATTCTCTATATTTGTCATATGTTATTTTCTCTATTACACTATAAATAAACTGATAACTTGTATTTTTGTCGATGTAATGTATTGTTTAGTAGTCTGCCTTAATTTGGGCCAGTACAAATAAGCCATATAAAAATAGGAATATTATGGGTTTATGTTCAACATTTTGTGTTAGAACTCGCTGGTTACCATAGATACGTATTTTCAATTTGCTAGAGCCGCCAAGCTAAATTACATTTCACCAATTCCAAACTTTGCATTTATGCATATTATCAGACTGCAAAGAAAAGCCCTCTTTGACTAATAAATGCAAACAAAATTAGCGGCGATACTTTTAATTCGATTTTTAGTAAACGAGCGCATGAGGTAAATTTCACAACAATTTGGATATGCAAACTGCGTCAGAATCGCTAGGTAAACTAATTAAATTTCTCTCTCAACGAAAGTTTTAAATTTATTTGAAGCCGAATGGCACTGCGCCTAATTATAAATTTTCCCCACTTTACCGAAGCTGCACTTCCATTTTCGCGCTGTGTGGTTGGCATCCTGTAATCGACTGGCTTGTTTTAAAATTCGGTCTTAATTAATATGGAGGGATTTATTTTCCACACTGTTTAATGAATGCCCTAAGGGTTTGCGGAATTTTAGAGATTTCATTTTCGCTGGATGTGACTATATGAGCATTGGACGAAACGAATTGATTACTAGTGAGTCGTTAATTTAATTTGAATTCTAGTACAGGCTTTGGTGAAAAAGGAAGTTGAAGAAATAGAACTACTGCGTTCGCATAGTAAAAATCTGTATTTCTATCTTTACCTAATTTTCATTGATATCCTAATGACTCAACATTATTTATACCGTGGAAAACGAGCACCAACTGTTTTATACTTTTTGGAAAATCATTCTGGTTTGCTCCTTTTAGTGGGTTTTACTTTCCCAAATTGTATGATTGCGTGTTTGGGTTATTGCAAGCTATCATACTGTATCAACACTACTTTCGTCTGCGGAAGACTAAAACGATCTTTGATTTTCTCTATTATATGAAGGTTATCAATTATGTACCCTAACACCGCAACATTACGAGGGAAGATTTACTATGAATTTCGAGTTGAATTGAAAGATTACTTCTACTATGGACTGTAAAACTCCTTCATTTTAAGAATGCAAATCCGCATAGAAAATGTTAAAGCTCCATTCTTAAAGACGGATCATACAAACGAAGGTCAGAAGAACTTACCTGCCATGTATGGCAACTTAACTTATTTATTTATTTATTATCAGCACCTTCCAACAGGTTAAACCTAATTATAGGAAGAGTATAATTATATACATATAATATAATTAAATTATTTTAAATTAGAAAAAATAACTAAATACTATAAAAATCAAACAGAACGAAATACGTGTCATCTCAAAAATCAATTGTTTTCAATGTTTTTTTCAATCTCTGCGTGTTCACTTCAAATATATCTAATACAGCTGCAATGTTATTATAATATTTACATATGCGTATGAGTGGCAAATTCATTTGATAATTAGTTCTTGGACAACTGTATGAAAAAGAAACAGCGTGTCTAGTGCCTAAATCTGGAACATGAAGGTTTACTGAGTTCAATAAATGTGGAACATCCAAAATACTATGAATGATTTTACATAAGAAAATTATATCTGAATTTTGTCTTCTTTTTTCAAGTGTTTGAATTTGAAACAGATCTATTATATCTTTATAATTGCCTTCCCATTTAGAATTTGTCCTTTTATAATAGCAGTACCGCAAAAATGTATACTGAATTCTTTCAAGAGCAACAATTTGGTAAGTGTATAGGGGGGTTCCAGATTATTGCTAAATATTCTAGTTTAGACCTTATTAGACAGTTGAACAATGCTTTGAAAGTATCTACGTTTGTGAATTGTTTACATGTGCATAATAGGAAACCCAGTGTCTTATACGATTGATTAATTAATAATTCTATGTGTTTATTGAAATTTAATTTATTGTTTAATGTGATACCTAAATTTGTTATTTCAGTTTGACGAACTAACGTAACAGAACTGATATCATAGTACCAGTTAATGCTATTGATTTTCCTTGAATATCTTACAACAAAGCATTTGTTAATATTAAATTGTAGGTTGTTCTTTTGGGTCCACTGATACACGGTATCCAAATCTGATTGTAACTCTTGACAATGTTCAACTGTACTAACCTTTTTAAAAATTTTAAAATCATCGGCATATAATAAACAGTGAGAATATTTAACACTTTTGGTCATATCGTTTATGAATAGTATAAATAATAAAGGACCCAAGTTTGACCCTTGTGGTACCCCCGATGTAGCTAGAAAAAAAATTGATTTGTACGCCATACACTCAACAAACTGTTTCTTTTCACACAGATACGATTTAAGAAGATTTAAAAGTTTAATGGTGACACCCGTTTGCGATAAAATGATAAGCAAACAGAAATAATCCACTTTATCAAATGCTTTGCATAAATCGGTGTACACTACATCTAGCTGATTACGTCTCTGCAGCTTTTACGATGCAGTTTGGGTGAAATAGCAAAGATTGGTTGTTGTAGGTCTGCATTTGAAAAAACCATGTTGGTTTATGTCGATTAATTCTTTTGCTTAATTATAATAGTTATTTATGTATTAAGGGCGTAATCAATAGATTGTAGCACGAGGGAATATTTAAAGCTCGACGCGAAGCGGAGAGCTTTAAATTTCTCGAGAGCTATAATCGTGATTAGGCACGTGGTACATACAAAGTTTTATTTCATTTTAGTCCTCAAAATGGACAAAATTAAAGGATTCAGTATTTTGGCTACAGACTACTGCGGCGTCGTTGTGCTGGCGCTGTGCATTTCTGGTGTGCTATGGTTTCTATGCAGATTGTTGGTGTTGCTATACTACATTGTTGGTGCTTGTTATACTGCTTAGCAACTTTATATGCCCTAGGGCTATAAAAGCCATTTTACGCCCTCTGTCGAGGGCCAATAAACAAGATTATGGTTCCAAAATGAAATAAATATTATTATACAATACTGATTCCTACACTTTCGCAAAAACAGACATTATACAAATAGGACGGTAATTTTCAACATGTGTTTGTTCTCTAGACTTGAAAATAGAGCATATCTTTGACGTTGACCATTCATTGGGATAAATACCAGATTTCAGTGATAAGTTTATTATTTCATATAGCGGATCAACTAAGTATTCAGCACAACCTTTTAGAATGTATACAGGAATACCATCCGGACCCACCGATTTATTGTTTTTTAAATTCCTAGCTTTAAGGATTTCATCTTTATTAATACGTAATCATTTTAACATATTTTTTGGGATGGGGTATATACCGTATGAAAATAATCTGCGAATCTTTGTACTCATTGCCACTTTCCAGTTTACGTGCTTCAAAATATAATACAGCGGGTAAATTCGGCTTATTGCTTCACTTACAAAAAATTAATAAAATACAAGGTGTTTAAGTACAAATTGGTCGAAACAACCGTAGTAACACTCGATGTAGTAAGAGAAAATCCAACTTCGCAAACAATTTTATACGGTGCTGCCCATTTTATGTTCCATTGGAATTTGTGCTTGGTTTTCTAGATTTTACAAACAGTGAGCAGTCACATATGTCGACATTCTTCGCGGATGTTGCCATTATTCGAGGTATTACGAACTCTAAATTTAACATGACGTCACAACCTTCTTATATAAAACTTGAAAGATCATACTATTATTCTGGAAAATAAGAATGAGAACTTGTAGTTAATCGAATTTTTTCAATGCTACTTAATTTTTTTATCATACTATTTCTGTTTCTGTGGTATCCCCGATGTAGCTAGAAAAATTTTTGATTTGTACGCCATACACTCAAAAAACTGTTTCCTTAATATAAGCTCAGAATTATTTGCATAACGCACAGTAACAAGGACAAAAGAGCTCAAAATAAGACAGAACAGAAATAGTTACCCATATTAAATACCCCTTTCTATTACGAACGTAGGACCCACATTTAGAATACAATTTTAATATATTATTTACATCTACCCCTTCGGATTTTATGCAATATGTATAATAGAGGGTTGGGAGAAAGGGTGAAGTACGATATTTAAAGATAGATTGTGATGGCGAAAAGTTTGGGAAACACTGAGCTAAACCTTCTCGTGACGTACGAGCAGGCAATTTGCAGAACGCCGAAGTGATGGGTTTCCATGACCCAAAATTAAGCACAGCTTCCCTTGATAAATAAATAATAGGTTTAATGTTGTCAGTTGGGCTTCGATTTTCGGGGGCTGTCTACCTGTCCGCCCGCGTACGCACAAACTTTCATAATTTATGCCTGACCTCTGCAAAATTTTTGGGAGCAACACCTTCATAAATTATGGCACACATTGCTGCTTTGTTTTGTGCGCCCTAATTAATGGAGAGCGAGTACGTAGTTCCCAATAACTCGAATTGGTCACCCGGAATAAAATGCTATCTGCAACTTTATGCTCCAGAGCCGAATTACTCAAAATCAGGGTGCCATAAATCTGCTGCACCGAATTAGCTTGCCAGATCGATAGGGTGGTAGGTTGGGTGTTTGTTGTTAGGAACGGAACAGGGCTTTTTAGAGGAAGTCGAGTAACTGCTACGGGCAGTCCACTAGATAATCAAGACACTCAAAATTTTAGCGAGAAGCAGGGTTACTTGAAACAACATTAAGTAGCCCTCCTAAGATATTTGTAGTTTGGTCGAGGGTCCAATTTCTAAAGGTACGATTACACATTTAAGTGCTTTCGGTAACCTTAAATAAATTGGAAGACGAAATTAGCTTTCCATTTCTAAACAACTCTGTCAGAATTTTCAGCTTATTGTACCGTGTGATTATAAAAATGTGTGGATTTTCAACACCCCGTTTAGGACAAACAAAACCAATGTAATCAGCTATTCCATTCTGATTTAATTATCAGAAACCTAAAAGTGATAGAAATATATTAAGAAAACTCGTGCTGCATCATCTTTACCAAAATATAACGGATGATGAAACGCCAACATTAAAATATATTATTTTTTCGCACTTATAAAATTAACGTTATTCTCTGTTTAGGTACATCTTGGTGTGACTGAAACACTAACTTACAGAAGCAATCTGTTCGGTAGAATATAAGACTACTAATTCTTTGGGGCTTCCGGTTTTTCCACCAAGAGAAAATTTGACGAAGTTATAATCCACACAAAAAAGAGTAGCAATGTGGATAATCTATTTTGAAAATCAGCAAAGATATTACCTAAATAAAGGTAAAATTGTCTCCACTTAATAACAAGTTTTAATCGCTTTTTACTATGAAAATTAGGGTTTTACTACTTCAGCTTTTAGTTAACACTAGGATTTATATTTATTAGTGAATAGCATCCCTACCGATTGGATATCAATTTTTATCATATATTATTTAAATTTTTATAATCTTTAAAAGTTTTGTATACTACACTCCATTGGCTATTATCATATCTACACTGTTAGGTTCGTGTAAAAATTCCTGACACAGGCGGATTTTGAATGTACGTAGCAGGTGGAACCGCGTAATTCGTCGCGTCAAACTTCCTGTGGCAAAATTTGAAACGCGGAGAACAGATGTAGTCGATTAGAGGTTGTACATCGGTAACCACTGTCGTTCCGTGACTCTATCTGTTTGGAAAAGCCATACCATGTCACTTTTTCAAAAATTATGATTATTATCGGAACTATTCACTTTACTTCCGTTTCCGAGCCACAAGTTCGGGGTCTGGAACTACCCCCTCCATTTTCACATCTGTTGAAGGTTAAGATCACTGCGCCCAGCTAAGTTATTTAGAGCTTATTAAAGCCTTTCATGCCTGATTTACAGTAAATTTGTAATATGTTCTATGTAGCTCAGCTATCGTTTTCATGTGTAAATTTCTGCCAACTTTTATACGTATTTAAAGGTTTTCTGTGAGAAATATCCCCGTTCAGCTCTCTGCATCAGTGTATCAATTTGTTCTTGCCAGTGGAATATCTCCTCAGGTGAACACCTGTGAAGGTTTTGCTTATCATGACAAGGAGGTAGACATTCTTTAGGCAATGTTCGAAATCCTTCTTCTTGCACGGCCACAGCTGCAAGACTGGGCCGCTTGACTGTATTTTTGTAAATGTTACCTATTCCTTAAATTTATGGTGTATTCTGAAGTTAGTGCGGCATTTTTCATTATTTATATCATTTATTATTTTCCATAGTGCAACCTCTATGTTCAGCACTGGCATCCTACACACTGGTAGTACCTTAAAGTAAGTTATCTCCTTACCTTTCACGTATAAGCATTTTGACTATGCCAGCGAGCCCCCTTCTACTTTAGTTTACTACCCACTCTATAAGATTTATAGATACTAAGAAGGTTTATACATTTCAGACACTTTCCTGTACTACCACCTAAATGCAATCTGCAAGTTCTGTTAATGGTACGCCCCAATTTGGAGTTCTAATAAAGTATAGTCTACAATCTAGGTCCTCTATATGTAATTTGCAGATTGCGGAAGCGCTGGTTAAGGTACCTCCGATCAAATCGGGAATAACGGCATGGTACTCCGTCTTGTTGAAATATTATGGTTCTAACGCCTATCAACGTAACAACACGAAGTACTTTTATCAATAACATAGCTCCAAAACAAAATTGTTTAAAATTTAATAAAAACAACAATATTTTTAACTCGTACAAATCGATTTTTATATAAAAATTAGGCTAATAATCAGGAATTTTTCTAACTCATCCTATTTTATAAAAGCAGGTAGTAACATTTGATCGTATCCCAATTTACGGTACGCATAAAAATAGACAAAAGCTTGTATAACGCTGAAAATAAAGAGTTAGCGTATTGCTAGCACGCTATAAATTAAAAACTAAATGTTTGTCGAAAACTACACCTTTTGCAGACACTAGTATTAAATTATCTGCAAAGAGCTGTCCTCGTTATGAACTGTTTTTGTTTTAAAGTTGTGCTGATCCGATGATAAAACCTAGACATAAAATATCCTAACATTTAACGACTGCAGCAACGAATATTTAATTATCTTTTAGCGTGGCAGTCTCGTTGGAAATGCGATAACACGAGAGCTGCTTTTTAGTATGTTTCTTGAAATACCTCTATGAAATGTTTAGCCCTTACTGCATTCTCTGTTATATGGGGTGTATGACGGACCACTTGCATTTTCAAAATATGTCATATGTTGGAAGAATCTGTAACTAAATATTTGCTATTAATGGGAACAGTTATTTACAATACGAGTACGGTTGTAGTTTACTGACTTTTAAATTTTTGAAGCACGACGCCAAACGCAGTGGTTTAGTAAAACTGATCGCTGCAAAACGCTTAACGCATATATTTTTAAACATTTTCTATAGATTAGGGACTCTGCTTTCGAATATCAAAACCACCGTAGCCATTAAACAACCTAATTTCAGTAAATTTTGTGTGATGGTTTAAAATTGTTGATTCCTAGCTCCCTCATGTTAGAGAGAAATAACACTACATTTTTATAATTACTTGATTTCCGTTTGATGATGAGACGAAGGGGCAGGTAATAAAATCTTGGATCGCACAAGTTGTTCGAACAATAGTGACATAATACTTCGCCGAAGAGACGTCCTTTTGCAGCAAAAGGGCAATAAACCAAATTGCAATGCCCTGGCTTAGAAACGGAACACAATAGCTAAATTGTGTCTCCGAGAAAGCAAAACAATTCATTAAGAACCCTCCACGTACACAACTGGGGAAGCTACATAAATGTGCATGGAAGCGCCAGTAAGAGATTCTCGTTCAGTATTCGGTTTATGCTTCTTCAGTTCTATCACCAGCGTACTGTTTACAACCTCCGGCACAGAGTGTCTGCCTATCGTGTCCAGCTCATGTCACTTAAAACCCATTCGTTAACTTAGACTGTTGAAATATCAGGTTAGCTTTTAAAGATTTTTTTATCGCGCAATCTATCTGTGCATTCGTATGTATATAGTGTGTGTTCGTTAATAAATTTTGTTCAAATAAATAAATTATTGTTGTTTTCCATTAAGTGTTATCACTTGAAAACATCGACACACGTGGGCAACAACACCCAAAGTTTGTTAACCATTTAAAAAACCTCACTTGCGAACTTTGCCAATAGTTATCCACTATATAATCAAAAAGATCTTTTACCTTTTTGGCTATAGCTTGTTGTATATGGTATACACTGAATATCCACTCATTACATACACCATAGGTCTCGATATTGGAAGTTCATCGACTGAAGCTATAACAGCTGCTTTCTGTGTGAATGGTACTGAGAGTTACAACTCTGTAAGCACTCATGAAGCGATCTTGTAAGTTGCTTGGCGGATTAGATTGGAAATTATTTTATCTATAATAATAACAACGTCCAAGAATAAAAAGGGAAATTAAAAAACGCAACGACACAGAACAAGCGTAAACAAACAACGGAAAAATTGTATTGCGCAGTGTGGCTCATATCTCTTAAGGTCCCGGGTGGTGTAGCTTCAACAAGCGTTCACGTTCGATCAGTAGAGTTAAGCAACGCTCTTTCTGGTCAGAACTTGGATGGGAGATCCACGGCTGCTTCTACCGGCGCCTCGTGGTACGGCTGCCACGGAAATAGTTGGTCCCGGATGTAATAATAACATCATGACAGTCGTTAGTGGGACTGGAAATCCCCATAAATGTACGGCCACGCCTATAATTGGCCTAACGGCTGTTGGCCGAGTACGAAATAAATAAATCAATACATAAATATCTCACTAGAATGATATATTGATAACTATTTGGAAGGTAGTTTTTTTTTGGACAAGCTTATTCGATTTCCAGTAGCTTGTAGACACAATAGCTATGGTTACCGTAGATGTCGCAGTCAATTTATAAAAAAATAAGGTAGGTACGTTGTCATTTTGAAATATAGCTATTAAGTTTTTTTTTGTTCTGATGGTGCAAAAAATGCTATGAGCATCGCGAACGTTAAAGATTACCGATCTCAGACAATAATTGTCTTCGATCGGTAAAATATCCTTACCGTTCGTAATACTTAGTATACCATATTACTATAAAAAGAAATTCCAATATTTTTTTGTTTTTCTTAAGTTCGTGATTTTATAGTACTTGTCCTAATATAATAAAGTGTATGTGAAGCCAATACTACTTTTGTTATTTATAAAAATTGAAAATTCTCTTTTAAATTAATAATTTACTAACCTTCAAGACATATGTCTCACGGTTCACTTTTGTCGTATGCTCTGTTGAAAATGGAAAATATTCATTATAGGGCCCTGTATAAGCTTTTTATAAAATTTCAATTAAACTACGGTATGTGTATGTATGTAGTACATACTGCAGGATATGTTAGGATACCTTGAAACAAAATCAAGTCAGCGACGTAATATTTAAATTATATTTAAATTACACTGTATCTTAAATATGAAAAAAATCACTTTGATTTATTCTATCGAACTGAAACAGAAATACTCACTTTATTTAAGTTTAGCTAAGCTTAATACCATTAATAAAGTGAGAACTTTGACGTCTAGTAGGTAATTCTAGGTTTGTATATTTACTTTAAACACGAGGCAATGTGGCATCAACTTCAGTCACGCTTGTTAAACCGTCTAATTTTTTAAACAGCGGTCCATCTGGAATTTTATATTTTAATAAAGGTCACATGTAACTGACTGACATTTTGCAGAAGCCAGTTATACATATAATATATAATTCAGATCAAAATAATTTAAAATAACTGAATTTTCAGTAATATCTATATTCACCTTAAATGTTATCATCAATCTTTTTATTGAGTTCTAGCTCTGACCGACTGTATGATTACATTTTAATGTTCCATTAAATATGCTGAGAATTATTAAATAGATGCGAACACACAAACTCGGCGAGTTTCGCTCAGGGTCTTAGCTGCCGTGTCCAGTATGAAAATTTCACCAAAACTTGGAAATCTCTCGCACGAGAAGCTCGCAGTTGGCTAAACTAAGCCTGAAAGTTACCTTTCCTTTCGTTCGTGGTAAATCCCGGGGGGATTCGGTGTCCTAATTGACGTCTTAGCTTCGGCGTCTGCATTAAACTCTAATTAATTTTAATTTGCATGGATCTGACAGGTTGTTAAAAATCTCGTTATTTTTAGGTTAAAGCCCCAAGTGCAATATACTTTTCCTGTCAATTTTATGCGCTGCGAGGGTTGCTTCTCGCTTCTACCGAAAATTCAGCCGGGATGAAGGACTGCTGATATTTATGGGTTTAATAAATCACTTTGTTTTAAATACATTAATCAATGGAGTACCGGCTTTTGCCGGTTTTGTTATAAATGTGCATGACAAATCGACTTGGGTTTTTCAAAGTAATACGAGTAGTTGTGCACCACATGCTTATTTATCTACTGGGAAATATTGAAAGCTGTCGACAATAAATTGCGGAAATGAATCAAAATTCAGTGGAATGTTCTCTAGATATTGAGCTATTTGTATCGCTAGAGTTCTTCATGCAAGTTGTGTGTAAAATGCCGACAAGATTTGAATTATCCTACTGGTCGATCTTTGAGGCTGTTGAGGCTCCACCTGTTTGTGTATGCCTAACTTGTACTGTTGGTACCTACACAATGCAATGTATTTAATAATTATAATTTTTTCAAACTTTTATAAAAACAATAGCGCCTTGAGACTTTTATTAGGGGTGGTTCAATAATCTAGTAGTTTGTTGATTGAAATTTTATTTTTATGATGACTTTTGATTGTGTTCTGACACTAGCTGTCACCTAGCACGTCAAACAAGGCTCTGATACTAATCTCAATTAAATATGACAAATATTCTTTCTACTCACATGTAGTTGACTAACTGCCCTAAGGTAAGTACTTGATTATATTAATTACACTCTTTTAACTGTCTTTTATTTAATATAGCTTCAATAGGATAAACTTAAAAACCCACCTGAACAACTTCACTTTTTCTGCTGGAATGTCAAAACCAAAAAGCAACACTCCTCCTGATGTCCACAGTTTGGATCCCCTAGCTAGTCCTGTATTGATGTGCTGCTTAATGACAAATATGCACCGATCTGTCAAAACCCTGGCTGCTAACAGGAAAGGTCCCGTTCCACCTCAGCAAAGCTCCTATCACCTTCCAGACGTTCCCTCGTTCCAACTGGTTCATGGAAAGTTTCCTATTCTAGATGAACCTTGATTAATATTCTTCTGTTATAGCTCCAACTATAGCAATATCTGTTATTGCGAGACGTCTAAGGTCAGGGTAACTGGCGATCCATTTAGTTAAAACACACTCGGACACGAAGACCAAAGCTACTGTTTCGAGATTAATAAGAACACTTAAGTACAAATACTTGCATTTATTTTGCTGCCGTTTACAGAACACTTAAATTTAATACTGTTGTTTCTGAACTTTGCGTATTTACATCTTCTTATTAACTAACTAAATTCTAAGTCCATTTTGACCAAGAAAGCTCGGTGGGCGTTTACAAAGTTCCCAATAACCTATCAGAGCTGGTCTAAATTTTGGACTTTTGGCACGTACATACGGACGTGATAGTTCATAATAGTTGTATGAATTTTACAAGTTTGAGGTTTTCCCACGGTGAAATGTGGCCCACTCGGACTCTCGCAAATTATAACTATAACAGTTTACAATTCTACTAAAAGCATTTGGTCCCAGCTGCGAATAATTTTTATGGTCGAGTTGCAACCGTTGCTTCTTCTAATTACATACCGGTCATATACATCACTCAATATTTCGGTTTATGAAGTAAACCCTGCATAAACTTACTCTAATCTATTCGTGAGATTGGAATATCTCCAGCTTCCCACGTTTCTAAACATCCGCTTGTTGTAATTTAAATATGACATTTTGCCTACGAATTTTACCTTAAAATATTTATTATACAGATGGCTTACAGCTAACTAAAGTACAGTATATTCCTACATAGTTCATTTCATTAAAGAACGCAAATCGTAACACTGTCTTGAGTAACCAACAGTACTGCCAAGTCCTGCAGTCCCTCTGCTGTGCTCCGTGGTCAGATTCTAACGTCCTCAGTACTCCATCGACATCTTCAGCAATGTGTAATTTTTATTAATGTACCTTCTTATCACTTTTATTATTGAAAATAAATAATTCTATCCAAATCTTATCCTCTTCTAGCTTCTTTTGCTTGCTTGTATCTAACTAAGTAACCTTCCAATACTCTTCTCTAACGGCATCTTCAAAAATTATATCTGGTTTAAGTTTCTCATTATATTCACCACGTAAATTTATTAAAACTCTTTTTAAAATGTATTTGACTAATTTACATAATAAAATTAAGGTAAATTTCTATTTTTTATTGGAATAAAAAAATTGTATCAAAATTACATTTTATTTTTTATTAGTTGTTGATTTTCTAATAATGGTAACAAAAACTGCTTAGCTTCTAAGTTACAATTATTTATGCCCTCTACAAATTAAAATAATTCGAGTTCTACCTACTCATCTTATTATTTCAATAGAAATTATATTTGTCATATGTAATCTGCGCATATATGTATCTTATACCTTTTAAAACCATTAAAGAATACTCAAGTGCTATACTTATCATCTTAGTTTGCATCAAAATTAAATTCTATCAATAACTTTCAATTAAACAGGCAGGTCTTTAATAAATTTTTCTTATTTGATTATATTGATATACCAAATTTTATATTTAAATTATCTTCAACATAGACTGCCCTTTATGTATCATAGCAATATATTATAATTAGTAGATATTTAGTATACCACTTTCAAGATATAGGGCTTTTCAATAAGAGGTTTAATTTTATATTGCGTTGCATTCTTTAACGGTCAACATAAAGCTACACAAAACAATCAGAACTGGTGAACAACTTTTTGTTTACTAATTAGAAATGGCAACTAATTAAACTATACAACAAGTAACTTCTGAACAGAGAGACTTAAAGGCTATAGCTGCGACCCCAGGTAGGTACTCAAAAAGTGGAGAATAATTAGACCTGACATGCACTCGCTGACCAGGTGCGTTGAAAGGCAGAAGGATTCGCAATCTAACATTACTGAGAGCGTACAACGTACAGATGGAGAACCACATGGACGATTCTACCAACATTCGAAGTCAACATAAAGATTATCAACGATCATGTACATAATTTCCAGAATTGCTTGAAAGAAGACCGAAATAATATACAATAAAACTTCAAACTATGTGAAGGTGAAGGATAAGCAGATTCAGATTTCTTCCAAAATACCTTTGAATCCTGATCCAATCAAATGGGTGTACCAATTCACAAAACCATTATATGAAATCCGCACCGAATTGCTGAATTCCGAATAAATCCACTTCTAAGCGTAAAAAAAAGTGATCCACAAATAAGTTTTACAGTATCGAAAGTGAGTACAACAAGAAATAACTTTATTCTGAACTTGGTTCACTTCAAAATTATCAGAAAGAAGAATGCTAGTTGTTAAAATTGCCACAACTATAGAGACAATTAAAATGTTCCCTTGCTAAATTGATGCATAAGCGTATGCAATCCAATATAGACAACCACTCTTCAAATCCTCGAAGTGGTTGTAAAAGCAAAAATTGGAAATATATATCAAGTACGCTTATGTATACGTCAAACATCCGTTTTCCCATGATGGAGAAGTAAAAACTAACTTATCGCGTTTACTATACTATCGCGTTTGTTATACATAAATGCAGTAACCTTCAGATATTTGTAAACCATTTTTTTTATCAATATGTAATAACATTTTAAATAAGAGAAAGGCTCTCTTTAGATCTACCAAGTAACGCACTAAAACTTAAAGAACAGCAGAAGTTGATTCTACATGTATTGAAATAAATCTACCAAAACTTCTTTAAATTTATTTGGACGTAATTTTGACAATACCAGATTGACTGTATATTCGCTACGATTTGTTTCTATAATGCCATTTATGCGTTTCCTATGACATTTGTTATGAAAGCAATTAAATCCTGACTACCAAACGCTTTCTATCCATATAAAATTTACAACTAAAATAGAAACCTGTATCGTTGGAAGATAGGCGGGATTTAGTATGAGTAACGGGTAGATTTAAAGATGACTTCGTACATGTTTGCTCAATCTGTGGTGCGGCATTGGAACAGAGCCTTCTGCCATACGAAATTTGTCACCCTTCCACACTCTACCGATCGCTACTTCGTCAGGATTTGCAGTGACAAATGTATGTAAGCCTATCGGTAAGGAGAATCGAGTATGGAAAATTGTTACGCTTGAAAACACTTCAAAGGCTTACATCGTCGCACTCAGTGATAAAATGAAAATATTTGCTTCATTAACTTGAAAATGAAGAAAGGAGAAAAGGATAAAATAAAATAAAATGCTGTGGGTAACCCAATTCTGATACGCGTATTACGTTCCTCATTTCATTGCTGCTCCTTAAATTCCAAATCTATATCAATCAAAATTGAAAAGAAGATACGTTTCAGAGTAGACCGGAAAATGTGTGTGTATGCTCATTGCATGCAGTAAAGGATTTATCTATATTTTTACGGCAAGGACAGTTGAGTACCTAACACTCTGTATAATCAGAAACTTTCGGGCACAACATTGAAAGACCAAACAGAACGAATTGTTGACGCATTATTTATAAGCTTTTGCTGTGTTTGCATTTTATGTTTTTATTTATCATGGTGTCTCTGGCTTCTTTCATCCAGGATATCAGGGTTCTTTTCGTTTTCTTTTATTTTGTAACATTTGGTTTGTTTATGGTATGTTCAGGTGGATGACCATTCCTCACATTATTTTAGTATTAGATACTTTACCAACACTAATAAAGCCACAATATCTCCTCCAGTGGTTATCGTCAAGAGTTAGTACTATAAGTTTAGTTCTCTTATCCATACTCTATAGTTCCGCTCCACTCACTACCGCTGTTTTATATATTTTGTTCTGGTTTTCCTTAGTTTAGGGTTCTATAAAACTGAGTTTAATTTCCTAATTGCTGCTCTACCTTCTTCAATTCTGACCGTATTTTCTTATATGTATTCATATTCCCAATCCTATCATTTCCAAGCTTTAACTCTTCAGCTGTGTTCTGCCTTACTCTGTTAGTGTTTACTGTTAATCACTTACTGTTACACTTTAGTAAAGGGTTCATTTAGCTTTCGTCTAATGTATGGAACATTCACATAAACAAATCGAAAATAAGAATGAAGGTGGAGAGGGAGTATTAATTAACAAACAAATATAAACAAATAGCTTACAAACGTAGTAACTGATTGAATAACGAAAGCAACTATTACAGAACCGAACACATAATATAGTGAAGGCAGCGTAATTAGCCCAAGAAGAAAGAAGTTTAGAACACCAACAAATGATAATGAGATAAGTAAAACACCCAATAATAAAATTAACGAATGACGAACATATAGAAATCACAGAAGTCGAAGAACTGACAGAGATTATAGAAACATGCTACCAAACACTCTATGAAAATGAAACAGTACCCCCACCTGGAACAGACGAAAAATATCGGAAGAACATACGAAATGCTGGGCCTGAGAACAATTTTGAAATCACAACCTTTAAAATAAATAACGCCTTAAGAGCAGGACAAACAAGCAAGCTCCATGACAGGATATAAAATACGATGGCAAATGCATTAGAAAACAACTTCAATAAATCTACAATAACTGCCTAATGGTGTCTAGAATACCAAATGCCGGTTAAATGCCCTAGTAGTCCTAATTTTTCAGAAAGGAAATAAAAACGAACTAGAGATTTATAGACCTATACGTTTGTGGTTAGTGCTGTACAAGTTGTTTATAAGAGACATAGCAGAAACATTGATAAATAAACCCAATAATTATCATCTGTTAAGTCATTTTGCTATTTCAGATGCTTAATTGCATTTCACGCCGTTAGTTAGGTCATTTTGGTATTTTGAATAGCCGCCTAAGCTTAGAGCAGCGCGCCCGTGTGCTAAGCCCTTTTAGCTCTTTGTTTGGCTCCATCGCCTAATTCCAGAATCACGATTTCGCACATAGTTAGCCTAAAAAGCAGTATTTGTCGTCGGTTGGAGCTCTCCTCTGATGGCGTTTTTCTGAATTCTGAATAGCACGCTGTGGCGGCGTGATACCAGCGTGGCCCGCATTGGTTTGTTTCATTTAGCACGCGGTGGCGGCGTGATACCAGCGTGGCCCGCATTGGTTGGTTTCATTTCATCGCCTTGCGATTCGCTGTGGTTTAGTCACGTGGGGGACGCGGCCAAGGTGACCTTTTGCCAACGCTTCCGTCGGGCATTCAGCCGAGAGCCGTCGAACGGACAAGAGGTCGCAGAGGTTGTGCTTTCGTGCGGCGCTTCCGCCCTTGGCGGGGGCGTCAGCCTTTTTCCCGTCGAGTGCTGTTTCAGCGACTTTGTGATATACGGTTTCGCCATAAGTGGCAGTCTTCCAGAGCCCGTGGCAGAGAGCGCTTGTGTGTGGTGGTGGTGATTCGAAATTTGTCGAGTGATCTTCGGCGTAACGTGGGTGTTTTGGAGCCCAGTTCCTGCTACTATTAGTGAGGGGTCGTGCCCCCCTTCATCTCGACCTACGAGGATTTGGTTCAGCAGAACGAGTGAGGCCCCCATCATTTTCGTCGTCCCGTTGTACGCGTCTTGACGCGTCTCCCGTCGCCATTGAGGCGGTTATGCATTCACCCCCTTTCGCCGTTGTAACACCGAAGGTACCTACCACCTACGATTGCAGCTCGTCGCAACTCAGCTGTACCAGGCTCCCTCGCCGCCCACGCATTAAGGTATGTGCCTTTAACCTGATTACCGCTGTGAACGCGAGTGTTACTCATTACTACTCATTACTACGCTAGTGTATTCATTCAGACTGCAGACAGTTCAGGCCGTGAAGGCTAATGTAAATCGTCGCTGCCCTTGCATAAGGCAATGTGTATCTTTGTACCTATTCATTACTACGCTAGTGCATTCATTCAGACTGCAGACAGTTCAGGCCGTGAAGGCTAATGTAAATCGTCGCTGCCCTTGCATAAGGCAATGTGTATCTTTGTACCTATTCATTACTACGCTAGTGCATTCATTCAGACTGCAGACAGTTCAGGCCGTGAAGGCTAATGTAAATCGTCGCTGCCCTTGCATAAGGCAATGTGTATCTTTGTACCTATTATTGCTGTTCACTAATGTTCAACATCTGTCGTTAAGCTTAGAGCGCGCGTGCCAGCTGGTGCCCTTAATTATAGAGTAAGGTTAGATACAGGGCGACGCATTCTGCTACCCCATTGTAACTCGAAGTGAAATATATGATTGGTTAGTTAAGGGAACTATTGTTTGTTTCGGTTTGTGCATGTTCTGTTACAGATAGACGCCCCTTTATTGTACGAATTATTGTACGACGGAACGAGGAAGCTGTGAGCGTGCAGGTGAGTGGGACAGCTGCGTAGTCGTGGTCGGATGGACACCTAATCACAATCCTTGCTTAAGGCAATCCCGAAGTTGTTGTTTGACCTTGCAACTCTTGAATAATCTTATTGGCGGAGTATTTTTGCATGCTTCGCTCCCGTCTAACCGTCCAGGCCCGGTTAGCCGGGTTAAGACAGGCTTGGTGGCGCCCTCATAATTTCGACATACCCTGTATATATTATGCCACAACGCGCTTGCCCAGAACGTATCGTGTGACTCACGCCCGACTCCCTGAGCGTTCCAGCCGTGGCCTATTAGCCTATTTCGAACCGATCTCAGGGCAAGTGTGTCATGTTTTCAGGACTGATTCCGTGGTGCGATGCTCACCTTGGGTGGGTGTCGTAAAGTCCTTTTCATACCGTAACACATCTAAGAAAACAAGCTGTTTCAGACATCTGTCATATGATTCTATAGAGATATCGACAGCTCTTGATGCACAAGTAACTGCAGAATAGATGATACACGCTACAATACGAATAACAACAGAAGTAAAAACTAATACGTTTAAGATACATCATTGGGTACGACAAGAACACTCACTTTCCTCCGAACTATTCACATTACCTTTAGAGGACATGTTTAGAACGCTAGACTGGGATGAAAGACGAATAACAAGAGGTGGCAAAAACCTCAACCACTTGAGATACGGTGATTACATAACACTGATAAAGTCTACACTTTATTCTTTTTCTGTGACGTCAGAAATAAGAAAACATAGCATTTAAAACGTATGTCTTATATTACATTGAAATTAAATAAAGATCATTTAGATCGCAGGTAGTAGACTTCAAAAAAAATTTGACAGAGATCTAACCTTTAATGTAAGGTATGCTCTAAATACCACATTATTCAAACCAAGATATTCTTGACGTATGTAATCCAACGTTTCTCCTCTTCGAAGAAGTTCCTAACGCTTAAAATAAGATTTCAGGCTTGCTCACGTGCTTGTTATAGCGCGTTACTTTACTGTCCTTTTTGAAAAATGATACATAGACAGTTTTATAAAACAAGCCATACTTAAAGCGGACCTGACCATCAAAAACTGCAGATTTTTTTTTGTCTAGTTTCTTATTGTTAAATATAGAGAGAAATTTGTTACGTCACAGCAAAAGCAAAGAGCATATTGAAATTAGAAGAAATGCTGGAAGAAGTGAAAAATCAAAACAGCTATGATTGAAAAGAAAGCTAAACAAAACAAAATAGGTACATACGAAACGAGATTAATGGACAACGGTGGATAACTCTACAAGCCAAAAGAATAGAGAAAGCAGATACATTTATATATCTATCCCAAAATTTCGAAATGTCAAAGAATAACCTGACAGCGGACTTAGATAGAAGGTTGTCATCGGCGTAGTCAGCGTTCAGAAGGTTACATAGGGTATTCAAATCTAAGAAAAACATTCTAAAATCGCAACCTTCGACTACTATATGTGTTGACACTACTAACTTATAGCACGGAGACATGGGTCCTAAACAAAAGCATTATTCACAGTGGCGGCTCGTAATTATTTATTGGTGGGGCTCCTAATTTTTAACAAGTACTAAGCAAAAAGCAAAATTAATATAACCTAAATTACAAATACCTGACGCTGATCCAGAATATTTATCAGGATGCAATAACCAACATCGAAATACCCGAACAGCAAGTAGAAAATATCGCTGTAAATAGAGGAGTACGCAAAGGAAACTTTCTTTCACCAAAGCTATTTATAGCAGCACTGGAAAACCTCTTTAAAATTTTCACCAAAGAGGTTCAACATCAACTGAAAATTTCTAAATAATTTCAAGTATGTTTTAGTCACAACTATATTGCAGGTTGAAATTTAATTAGTTTTTGTATTTTAATTCTTTCAGCTAAGAGTACGTTTTTCAAATTAATGTTGAGAATGCTTTCTTATGAGAGTTATACGAATACCTAACCCGTAGAAAGTATGAAATCACTTCTCATTGCTCTGCAAGCAGTTATATCAATAAGAACTAATTTATTACCAAAACAGTGCTGGAGCTCGAATACATTCATCTCCAATATCTAATATTGCACCATATTTGCGTATATGAATCCTCCAAAAGCATTATTTGTAAATAAGCCCGCCAGTTTACTACGTGCACGGCTACAGCGCAGTTCGCCTTCCCATCACGCTGAAGCTACTCACCTTAATTCTGCTGCTGCAGCGTTTTCGTTCATAATTTCCATATAAGTTTGGACCCTATTTCGGATTGCCCGTTTCTGTATCTGCCAGCCGCTCGGTCCATTGTAGCAGCGAGTGTGTTGACACATAACTCATGTTTTGTTGACATAATTCGTGGATGTTGTTTTGATATTTTAAGTGGTCTAGAATAGCTACCTTCGGACTCATTACTTAAACATTATATGATAACGGTATGAGGAATGATCAAATCTATTTTCAATTATAGAATACTTATTTAGGAACAAGATCTAAAGTAACCGATGTAATAGAACGTCTATGCCTACTGACGTGGAATTGGGCGGGGTATATAGGAAGAACGAAGAATAACGGATTAATACGAAAGCCTATCGAATGGAAGCCCCGCGTCGGCAAAAGAAGCAGAGGAAGGCTACAGACCAGGTGGGCAGATGACGTTAAAAAGTGGCAGGGTAAGAGTGTTTGGAAAAAACACAATAAAGAAGAAAAAGTGCACGTGTAGGTCGTATTGCGCTATAAGATCTGGTCACTATCAAAGTAAGGTCTGCTATGAATTATCTATTTCAGACAAAAGAGAGCGGATGGCCGAGCAAGCAACATGCTTGGGTTTCAGGCGGCCGGACTGGGTCCGATCCCCCGCGGCTACACCGGGATTTTAAAAATTGTACGAGCTCTAGCTATCACGTTAACACCTGTGGTAGTCATTAACCCCTAACAAGGAAACTCTTCCTCACTTTCGACGGTCAAGGGTAACCACCTACCCGGCTTACGGGCAAAGATGGCTCATTGTGGTTAAAAACATGCCACTGGCCTATAATAATAATAAGAAGATGACTCTAGCTATAAAACTATTCCGTTCCTCTTCGTCCACTCTTTATGTTTCAATTCTACTTTTTAAGACTTTGCCGTATATCTTTTCAACCGAATTGGGGGCTCTCTAATTAGTGCATTTTTGGGTTTCTGTTTCGCTTAGGTTATTTATATAATTTTCCCACGCTATGGAAGACCTTCACCTAAAAATAGTGTAAAAATAAATGCTATTAGTTCACACAGTTTTTTCGCGCCAAGCGTAAATATTGTTCTTTACTTCTTCTGGGCGCGTATAAATTCTGATCATTTTACTTAAAATAGCTTTCTATAATGTTCGACCCATGTATCATTTGAATTCGATTGATTCTGATGCTCTCTTTTCTTTCTTCCCTCATGTTGTTAACACACGCAATACCATAATATCTAGAAAACTTACTTACCATAACTGGGTCAAAGTTGACCCAACGCTGTGTTGATATAAAAAATGTTGTTTTTTCAGAATTGGTATCGTATGAAGTAGGTTAATTATAACAAGGTATTTTATTGCATTATTATCATTATGGTGAAGAAGAATCTTAAAAATAATAACTCAATGTTAGTAAAAACTACTTGATACTGCTCAGTGTAGGATTTCCAGATGCGAGTACTAAACAGGATTTAAAATTTACATTAAAATAATTGGTTTTATTCAAACTGGTTCATATTAAAATGATTAATTTAAAAAAAATTGTATAGATATTCGAAATCAGCTGAATGATGATATAATTAATTGATTGGATGAAATGTAATCTTGTTTTGTGTAATTCAGAGGTCAAAATTTAAAAAATCCGAAGAAATACACCGACGCACAAACACACAGAACGAAATTTGTCCATGTTCCTTCCGAGATAGGAGCTTAGTTCGCCAGATATTCTTATTCTCAAGCTATCGTCGTGTAGCGCTCTTCCATGAATGTTCTCTTTAAATTTATCTAATATATCTGCTTCACCTTTGGTTTTACTATATTACAATACGATTTCTGGTTTGATCCGTTTATTCTCACCAGGTATTTCATATACATGATCCATGGCAGAAAGCATTGACACACAATTTTTGGGAATTATCATATATCTATAATGCAAGCAGTGGGTTCTTGATCATCAAATAATCATTTCTGTTTACACGAGATATATCCTTCGGACTCGCGTGATTGCCTAAAACAATATGTCAAATAGAAACAAAAATGATTTGATAATCAAGAATACACAAGTTGCATTCGGCTAGATCACGAGTCAATAAACAACGTTTGAACAGTTTATTTATAAATATCAGGAGTACAGTTAGTGTGGTTGACGATTGCACTTTCAGCAGATAACGCGATGTTTGTGAAGGAATTTGACAATCAGTTATTAGTCACGAATGTATATGATTATCACCGTTGCTATACACATTATGAAAAGTTACTACACACGTAACTATGCAGTTTTACAGTTTTTCATTAACTGATGTTATAGGAAGTGATATAATCTTTGTAACATATGAAACCAAATCTATCTGCTCGGTGAATAAAAAATGCTACATTAAATGTCATAATTTGGTCAGTTATAGCTCAATCAAATTTTCCAAAGTAATTTTTGAAGAAACAATGCAAATCACATATCTTTTTGTAATAGCATTCCTAATTCCTATAAGGATTCAGTTTACATATATGTTTGACAAAAATTATTGCCAGTGTTAAAAGCTTATAAGACATTCGTTGACTTCGTACATCCAACGAGTCCATTTAAAAATTATAGTTCAATATGTCTTATGAGCATTTGTGAAATATATGCTTCAAACCCCTTAGCTATTATAACCTGTACATGAACTTCGAACAACCTACAAAAACCAGGCATGATAATAATGGGCCAGCCGCTCCCTTGTAAAGTGATCTGTCCGTTAAACCACTGTTCCAGTAGATTGTGTAGCCCAAAGCCTTTAACGAATGACATTCAAATTCTGAGTTATACAAAAATTTCCGGGTAAAATGTAAATCACTTGAATTTTAAGTTAGTTGGTCGACTGAGGTTATTTAGTAAAAGTCGTTTTAATAATCAGCCTTTTTTGTATAAATAAATGTTTTTAAACAATTTTCACTTGTGCGAATACACATACTGCAATCCTTATAGCCTTAATTTTTCAAGACATTACACCACAATATTAAGATACCAAGGGTATTTTGAATTTTGACTAGAATTTATTTAATCTAGCTAGTACAATATCAAGGTTGTATATTATAAACTGCTGCAATTTCTTGAGATTACTTATCCCTCCAGATAATATGAAATTGCTGTAATTATAATTTTAACATAACGAATCCTTGGCTGAATTTAAATTTTTCTAAAAAACAAATGTATTTGTTCTTGAAAAGTGCGCTTTTGTCGCGTAATAACGGTGACATATTTTGATAAATGGCTTGGCAAGGTTTTTACGCTAATATATTTACGCGACCTCTGCAATATGAAGTTATTAAAACCAGCCGCATGTTTGTTCCCGCACAAGCAATTTAAATATCATCGTCCTGACCTTCCGGAAAGCATTTCGAATGATTAAGTCGTTTCAGGATTATATTAGATCCCAGTCTGGGCATGTGTTAAATTCCAGCTTCGTTGTAATATGTAGCCCATATGAAAGCATTCCTATGCAAATCCATCAGTTTTCTGTTATAAATAACGGCGCTTTATTTGGAAATGTTTATGGGGAAGCCGTATCTGCGCCATCTAAAAATTTTATCAGGATCGTAACGTGAACGATCCATTCTCGTGTATAGTGCCGTATATTCGGTTATTTATGTGTCAGAAAAATCTCTGGCGAAATAAATGGAACTGTGATGTCTGGCAAGTGGTCCAAGGTCTGAGAAGGACGCGCCGCGACGGCAGAATTCGCATTTCACGCATCTCTGCGTCCGAAAGACGAGGCTGAAATTACAGATAATGCACGCATTCACCTTATAGAATTCGACAAACGTCCGTGTTTTCACCCGTTTATTCACGGCAATATAATTATTAAACTGCCTGACGCTGGAAATATCGAGAAATTACGAGGGCCAATCTAATTACAGCGCCTTTTAAAATGGAAATTCCGGGACAAACTGTCCTGCGTCAAAGAATTATTTTATTATTCGCGCTCCTTTTTGTATATTTCAATTACCCTATGTGCGGTCAGGGTGGAATTTCAAGGGGCGCATTAACACGATCTCATATTCAAATAAACAAACGGGAATAAAGAGCGAACGGCGGAGAATGTAGGAGTCCTTTCGACCTGAATTATTTCTCAATAATGCTTTGCGAACTTATCTTGTATCAGACGACACACGAATCGATTCCAGAGACAATAGGAAGCTTGCATAGTAACCAGGGGGGCCCGGACAAATATATTATGTTCGGCCGTCCCTTGTTGGAGCCGAGATGGGTAACCGGAAAATGAGCCATCGGAAACGGACGCTTTGAAGAAATCAAGAGGGACAATAGCGAAAGTCCCAGAAGATAAAGCTGACTGCTCTCGATAGGACAATTAAGTAAATTCCTTGCCCGAAACAGGTTGATGTAAAAGGTTTCAGTGACTGGTGCTTAGGGGCTTCCTGCCTACCTGAACAGAAATCTTCCTATTTTGCAGTTTTGCTGCCTTTGTAAGAGAATTGAATAACTTTGCATTTTATCCTAAATTCCTAACTTCTATTTGCTATTAATTCATGATTCTCATTTTATTTAACACCATCACTCATTCCGGGTGCTTTTTTACGTTATCTCATTAGGTCAACTGAAAATTACTTAACCCTTTAAGTCCTGAATTAACCTTTATTCGAAAATTGCAAATTTATTTAGAAATATCTTTATGATAGTAAAAACTCAAACTTATTCACTAATTTTAATCGAACCCAAAATTTCCTTTTTGTCAAATAATTATGGTTACACTGTATAACCAGTAGAACAAGTTACTACGGTGGTAACTTAAGAAGTAGTTCCGCTTGTCACTGAGACAAAGTCTCACATCACATTCTGAAGAGCTCAATCTGCTCCTGTGAGTTTCATTTTTCGTGCTGCACAGCGTCTAAATGAACCATAAGTTGGCATATCAGCTGCTTTGTCCATTCTCTTCTCTAGGGATAGTAATTTTTTCAAATGGTTTACAACTTCGACTGACTTTCTGCTCCTCTTTTGCAATAAATGTCCTACTCCAATTAGCCCTTCGGAAACGTTAATTCTGAATTGTTTCAACTCCAAAGATGCTCCAGCAATTCGTTTCTGGAATATTATGTAGAAATTCACAATAACAGTGTCTAAAAAATACCACACTATTCTGTGGTACCATTTCTTACTTTTTCGAAAGATGGCATATCATTTCTATAACATGTCCGCCTTATTTACAAAGCCCATATATTTGTTATAGTCTTCAACAAGCCTAGGGAAGTCAATATTTTCTAAAGTACATTCCTTTTTACGTCGATTGATGGTAGTCATGACTTCGGGATCGTGATAGTTACTGAGAAAATAAACAGGTTTTCTGTCTTTCAGTTTCAGACGTATTAATGTATCCTTCGTTA